>CAKOAT010989598.1:68671-79624 GCA_932364175.1 Eruca vesicaria subsp. sativa | reverse complement strand
TTGTGTTATTATAATTGTAACTTAAGCTTAAAAAAATTACAAAATATATAAATTCACTAGTTCTTTTAATTTTTATTTTATATATCATGCAAAAAAATATTTTGCAAAGCAAATTTGTATCAAAATCTTAAGATTATTTGTATTAATCAAAATGGATGAGATATCCGTAAATATTCGTAAATATCCGCAAATATCTATTTATTTTCCGGATATCTGTTTTTCCGGATATCCGTATTTTTTCGAAGCAAAGCAAATACCAAAATTAGATATCCGTAACATTCGAAGCAAATCACAAATACTTTAAAAAACCCGGATATCCGATCCGTGCCCACCCCTACATATAGCAATAGAAGTCTATGACCGTCATGCTAAGCATATACCCACACAAAGTAACAAAAGGCTCAGCTTTAAAAGTACTATAAACAGAGTTGAAGGGTTTGGCGGATCATTTTGCACCAGCTCTTATGCTCAATGCACTACTTATTTAAAACATCAGCAATTGAAATGAGCTAATTTCATTTTGTGAAGAATGTTACCTTCTAAATTTTGTGTACAAGAGCAAACAATCAGCTAACTCAAGAAACAAAATTATGAACATAATAAAACCTAACAATGATTGGTCTACAGGAAAAAGATTTGGCCCATAGAGGAGCCAACCATGAAAAAAGTGACCAAAAATGAATGCAGATTAACCCAAAAACATGTCGAAAATGATTGTCTAGTCAATTGTTTTGGCTGCAGTGGAATCAACAGATGCTGAATCTGGATCTAGAAACGATTGGGATAAATCGAACAAATGGACATTTCAAGCTTTTCCTTGTAGTCTATTTCCAGTTTCCAACAGTAACCAGAATCCAAGACTCGTTATAGTTCAGCTATACAACTAGATTTTTTTAAGAGTTACATGATCATGAAATAATGATTTATACTGCTAGGAACTTTATTCAATCAATGCTCAGCATGAATCAAAACTAAACTACACAATGTTGAGTACGAAGATAAGAAAGGTTTCATGGTTTTTATATTATTCACTGTTATTCAACATGAGAGGATGGAGTAGCATAGAGTAGAGATAAACAAACACCATAAATAGTACAATAATGTTACAGCTTTAGACATAAGGCCTTCATGAATATCTGGAGTAAAGGCTTGCTGCTTATATTCATACGAATCGTTTTCTTCTTAAATCATTCGCTTGTACTTCCCTTAAGGTTTAGCCTTGAGACCATATTCTCCGTCCTCTGCAACAAAATGATCCCCAAATTATTCAAACATTTGTGAATATATTAAAAAAATACATGGATTACGAATGAAACGCTAACCTGTTCAGAATGAGGAAGATACTTCCCATCAAGTGTCACGACGACACGGTTATTACCATCCACTCCTTTAACTTTGTCCACAGAGCAATAGAAGTCTATCGCCGACATGCTGAATACACACACACCAACGTAACAAAATGCTCAGCTATAACAAAAACTACTAACAAACAGAGACTCAAAAGGTATCTTGGTGGATGGGTCATTCTGCACCAGCTCTTTTTGCTCTATACACACTTACTTCTTTAAGAAAGAAAAAACCAGCCTCTAAAAGGGTTAGTAGAAATCTTATGTGTCACAAGTAAACTACTAAACAAATATTAGCTTCTAGTTTCTTCACAAGGAACATTCTACTAACGCATAAGAAGAACCAGATGTGGCCTATATGACAGACATAGTATTGGCTTATGGAGAAGCAAAGCAGGAAAAAGATGGACAAAAATTGAAGGAAGACAACAAGAAGAGACTGTGTAAGAGGATTGATAGCCTATAGCTGTTAGCAAACAGTTAGTATGCAGCATCTAGATACTAGATGAATGAAGACACGGACGAGGCCTCGAAACATGGTCTAGTTTTAGGTCCAACAAAGTAATAAACAACTAGGTTTCTTAGCTTACAAAGTGTATATATGATCATAAACACTAGAGAAGGAACCCCAAATGTCAATAAAGCAAGAAACTTTCACTTCAATCCTTGGCATATGTACAAAAAATCAGAGCAAATGATTCTATGCTATTATATAATGATCCTTTTGAAAGACCATAATAGACTTAAGACTTTTACACTGTGTATATGATCATAACACCAGAGAAGGAACACCCATGTTGATAAAGCAAGAAACTTCCACTTCAATCCTTAGCATATGAACAAAAAAAAAAGCAACTGATTCTATACTACATCAAGATCCCTTTAGATTGACCATAAAGACTCAGACTTTACATACTAAGATTCATACCATTCAGACCAAAACAACAATACTAAGCATAGTGTGAACTTACATGCCGTCGCCGAAATCTTCGTTGATAATCTCCTTTATACTCTCACCGAAATGCATCACTGCTTCATTCAACCTGAGAAAAAAAGCCCATCAACTTTAAAAACCAAGAAACTAATAAACTTCGTGACTAGAAAACCTGTAGACGGTAGGTTCTTGGATAAGGTTTGGATCATAAGATCTCCACGGGGGAGACATCATCACGCCGATGAGTTCATCTGTCAGAGCAGGTAAAGCTTCACGGAGCTTAGGGACTGTTTCGGGTTTGAGCTGGGCTTGGCGACGGAGCAGCTGAGCCACGTAGACGTTGGTGAGACCTGTCTCCGCCGCTAGTTGGCTGTAACTCTTGCCGGAGGCTGACTTCACGGTGAGAAGGCGGTTTGTAACGCTCTGCTTCGTCGCCGCTTCCATTTCTTTTCTTTTTTCTTTGACGGAACAAACACGTTTCTTTGGCTACTGAAGTAATCACTTTTCGCTTCTCACTTCTTCCTTCTCTTTTGACACCTTATCAGTTAGATCATCCACATTCATGAAGGGAATTCACACAAATAAAAAAAAATATATTTTATTTAATTTTCATCTACCTTTTAAAATATAAAAAAAATTAATAATGGATCAATCATATGCTGACCAGGATGAATCCGAGATCATCGGGATTCACCGCAGTTTTGAAAGAGAAATTCATAAAAATCTGATTTTTATATATTTTTTTTTCTTGGTTTACGTGTGAACTCTCCCCCATCATCTCTTGATGGGAGTGCTCTTAGTCCTCCGGTGCACCGAATCGAATCAAACCGAACAAAACCAAACAAAAACTTTGGTTCTGGTTGTAGATATGGCTGACAAACAAAGCTTTATTGATGGTATGGCGGCCGTATCACTTGGTCCATCGTCCTGAAATATTACTGGAGTTTGATCAATATATCCGCACAAATATTTATTTTAATCAAATAAAAATATTATCTTTTTCACAGTATAAGAATATAATGGATGTAGGGACACATTCATGTGTTTGTTTCGATTTATTGTAATAGATGGATAATTTTTAATTATTTTTAAATTGTTAGTTGCTCATATTATGGTTGAATACTAAATCAACCAAAATAATATTGTTATGTGACATATTAATTAATAATTTTTAATTACATTAATCATTTTGATGTATTTATTTCTAAATTAAAATACCAGTTACTATATTTATGTATATTAATAAAACTATTTTTCCAAAATAAAATGGGAAATTCTCTAAAATAACCCTCTTTTAAGTTTTTATTACAAAAATACACCTCAAAAATTAAAATGATCAAAAATAGCACTTTTTAGTTTGAAAATTTTAAGTTTTCTTATTTTTTTTTTTAAATTCGAAACCATATCCTCAAAACCCCACACCTCAACTCTAAACAAAAAAAATCTAGAATTAGTTAACACAATGGTATAAATGTATATTTAATAAAATATTTAAGTGATATCTTAGTTATTTTAATTATTAAGATCTATATTTGTGATAATTTTTTTAGGTCTATTTTAATCATTTTCTCTAAAAAAAATTGTCGTAGAAGTTAATAATGTTTGTATCTAATCAATGATCGGATAGAAAATTCTTCTTATATGACGTGGATGGGTGTAGTGATGATTATAATATTAAACATATCTAAACCACAGATAAATCATAGCAGAACTTCTTAATTTAACTTCTTATAAATTGAATTTTTCTCAAAGAAAAAAAAAATTCTTAAAATTTCAAACGATGGCGAAATATTCTTACCTCGTATTTGATAAAATCTTATAACGAACCTACTAACACAATATATGTTAACATCTTAGAAATTATATTTGATTTCATATTCTCAAAATTAAAAATGTCAAACCTATAATTTGGCAATTATTTTGGGCCGTTTTGAAATACTAATTAAGACTAATAAAATCCAGCACAATATATATTTAATTAATAATTTCATTTCAAAATGATTAGTACAACCATAACTTGGATTTTTGGTTTATATATTTCATAATTATAATAATAATCTTACACTAAATTAGTATACAATCATTAATCATCATCAATGATGAAACAATGAATATAATGTGCTTCAAAAGCGGAAAAAAAAAGATGAGGAAGAAACCGAAGTGATGTCCGAGAGCACTCACTAGAGTTCGATCGATCGTCCTCCCGATAATAAAGCTTCGATGAGCACTTAGAAATCTGAGCGTAGCCAAATATGGTTGATATTTAGGTCGATTGCATGGAGGAGGGCACCTCTAATAATGAATAGGTCTTTATATCAACTCTAATCTTATATTATTACAACTTATAGAATACTAGCAAACATGAATGTATGAAAAGTAATAACATTTTTAAATAAGAAACTTGAATTAAATCCTTCTGAACTTTTTGAACATATTGTTGGATAAGCTTTGATTTACTTGGATCTCAAGATATCCTTTAACAAGTTGGTTAAGGATAAGATAAGCTTAAACATAAATCTAGTAGTATTAGGAGTTATCTATAACTATTAGAAATAGGAAATCTCTACTATATATACACATACCGAGTTGTGGTATAGGAATAACGAAAGAGGGAAAGATTGTCTTAGTTTTTTGAGCTATATTTTCTGAGACAAGTTAATAAAGAGAGCAAGTTCTTTATAGTTTCTGAGATTTTCGATTCACTTTATTTGGTATCAGAGCACAAGGTCAATCGATAGCCAGAGAAGCTCAAGACATGGATGATGTTAAACCTCCAACGAAACCAAAAGGGCTCACGATGTCATCGATTACTTGTTCGATAATAACAACATCGAACAACACCGTATGGTCAATGCGAATGAAGGTAACCTTACGGTATCATGAGGTATGGAAAGCAATAGATACTGGGAACAGATGCAAAGAAAAACGATACTGCAACTGTCTTATTGTTTTCATCCATACCTGAGAATCTTATATTACAAGTTGGTAATCTAGATTCACCAAAAGCTATATGGGAGGCTATCAAGGCGAGAAACCTTGGAACAAACCGAGTTAGAGATGCAAGACTTCAATCTTTGAAGTATGAGTTTGAGCGCATAACTATGAAAGAGCCGGATTCTGTAGATACAATCGCCGGGAAGATATCGGAGTTAGCTGCAACAGCCGAAACCCTAGGAGATACGTTTGATGAGGCATTAATGGTGAAGAAGTTAAGCCTTACATGAGCAGGTCCTAGACCTGAATACGACAAGCTTCGAAGACATAGTAGGACGACTCAAAGCTTACGAGGAACGTATACGCAATAAAACTAGTCAAGATGAGACTCAAGGGAACTTGCTGTTTTCTAAAACTGAATCATACAGAGGCGAGAGCTCAAGAGGACGGGGAAGAGGCCGTAATTCACGTGGAAGAGATCGTGGCAGATTCAACTCACAAGATAGAACAAATCAACGAGATCAAAGTCAAGAAAAGGAGAAGAAGGACAGATCAAAGATAGTTTGTTTTAGATGTGACAAGACTGGCCACTTCACATCCGTGTGTCCAGAAAGACTTCAGAAAATACAGGAGGCAAAAAAAGTAGAGACAAAGGATGCCGATCCTTCACTCTATATGCACGAGCTTGTGTTTTTAAATGAAGAAAATCTAGTACCAAAGATATACGAAACAAAGCAAGGAGAGGAAGATATGTGGTACTTAGATAACGGAGCCAGAAATCATATGACTGGCAACGTATCATACTTCTCAGAACTAAACCGCAACATCAAAGGTAGAGTCAAGTTTGGTGATGACTCACATGTGAAGATAGAAGGCAAGGGATCTATTTTGTTTCAAAGCAAAACAGGTGAGCAAAAATTGGTAACTAGCATCTACTACATTCCGGATCTCAAGAGCAACATCCTAAGTTTAGGACAAGCTACGGAAGTGGGATGTGATGTTAGAATGAAACAAGAATTTCTGACCGTCATGATCCAAGTGGGAGACTGTTGGTTAGAGTCACACGCACACCAAATAGACTCTACAAGATAAAACTCAAAACCGAAAAGCCTTTGTGTCTAAGCTCAAGAATAGAAGACGAAACATGGAAGTGGCATGCACGGTTGGGACATGTAAGTTTTAAAACGATCAAAGCCATGTCACAGCAGGAGATGGTGCAAGGTTTGCCAAGAATCAAAGATGAAACAAGATTCTGCGAGTCTTGCTTGGTGGGAAAGCAAACTCGAAAAACCTTTCCAAAGAAAGCTACATTCCGAGCAACGAAACCACTGGAACTACTACATGCTGACCTATGTGGTCCAATCACTCCACCAACCATCGCAAATAACAGATATATATTTGTGATCATAGACGATTTCTCAAGGTACATGTGGTCAATCTTGATGAAGGATAAGAGTGCATATAGTAGGTTCAAGGCGTTTAAGGAGCTTGTCGAGAAGGATCTTGAGAAGAAGATCTTGACACTCAGAACTGATAGAGGAGGTGAATTTACTTCACAAGAATTTCTTGAGTTCTGCAACACCAATGGATCAAACGACACCTAACGGCTCCTTACACACCGCAACAAAACGACATGGTGGAGAGAAGGAATAGAACCTTGATGGAGATGACGAGGAGTACTTTAAAAGCTATGAAAGTACCAAACTTTATGTGGGGAGAAGCAGTTCGCCATTCAACCTACATAATAAATCGTGTACCAACGAGAGCTCTTGAGAAGATGACTCCATATGAATGCTTGCGCTTGAAGAAACCTAACCTAAACCATCTTAGGGTTTTCAGATTTCTAGCATACCCTAAAATAGATGCTGCAACGCTAAAGAAGTTAGATGATAGGTCTTTAGCATTTTTTAATCTTGGAACGGAGCCAGGATCCAAAGCTTATAGACTGTACAATCCATCTACACGAAGAATTGTAGTTAGTCAAGACGTAGAGTTTGACGAAAAGAAGAGTTGGAATTGGAGTAAAACATCTGAAACCATACGAGATCCAGGTTTGTTTCAGATGACATGGGGAGAGGTGTTAGATGCTGGAGAAGGACCAGTGATCATCAACGAGAATGAGGAAGATATTCTCGGCAGCGATGATCAAAGTGATCATGAAGAAGTTGACAATCCAATCCAAGCAGATCATCTACCTCATCAAAATCAACAACCACTACGACAGTCAACACGGCAAACAAGCAGGCCTCGATATTTAGATGATTACGTCTTACAAGCTGAGCTAGAGATTGAGAGGCTCTTACTATCCATCAATGATGAACCAAGGTGTTATAAAGAAGCAAAGGGCTCATCAAAATGGGGAGGTGCTTGCGGAGAAGAGATAGATTCTATGAACAAGAACGAGACATGGCTACTTGTTGAGAAACCACTTGGAGCAAAAGTAATAGGCCTCAAGTGGATTTTCAAAATAAAAAGGAATGCAGATGGTACTATCAAGAAGTTCAAAGCGAGGCTTGTAGCTAAAGGATATGTACAAGAATCAGGCATTGATTATGATGAAGTTTTCGCACCAGTTGCTAGACTTGAAACAATCCGTTTGCTAAGTGCTCTAGCAGCTTCACAAGGATGGAAAATCTAGACGTCAAGACAGCTTTCCTGTATGGTGAGTTAAAAGAGGATGTGTATGTTGAACAGCCCGAAGGTTATGAGGTTAAAGGCAACGAGCATAAGGTCTACAAACTTTCAAAGGCACTGTACGCGTTAAAACAAGCTCCACGAGTGTGGAACACAAAGCTGGATCAAGTATTGAAAGGAATGAAGTTCAGTCGATGTGCCAAGGAGAATTCAGTATATCGTAAGGAGGATAAGAAAACGATCCTTATTGTTGCTATATATGTGGACGACTTGTTCATAACCGGAAACAGTCTTGATGCTATCATGGAGTTTAAGAGAGGAATGTCTGCAAAATTTGAGATGTCTGATCTAGGTAAACTCACTTACTACTTGGGTATAGAAGTGCATCAAGGAAACGATGGGATTGAGCTTAAGCAAGAAGCCTACGCAAGGAAAGTACTACAAGAAGCCGGCTTAGAAGCATGTAACCCGACCAAGATACCTATGGAGTTTGGTCTGAAGGTTTCAAAAGCCGAAGAAGAAGAAGAGATAGATGCAACAGGATACATAAGAAGTGTGGGATGCCTACGATATTTGCTTCATACAAGACTAGACCTAGCATTTACAGTCGGAGTAGCTAGCCGATATATGCAAAGGCCTTGTAAATCACATGGTGATATCATAAAGCAAATAATGCGGTATCTACAAGGCACTTCTGTGTTTGGTTTAAAATACAAACGCGAAGGGACGAAGAAGCTGACTGGCTATAGTGATAGTAGTCATAACATAGATCAAGACGACGGAAGACGCACCACGGGTCACATGTTTTACTTCGGAACTTCACCAATTACTTGGTGTTCGCAAAAACAGGACACTGCTGCACTCTCCTCATGTGAAGCGAAATTTATGGCTGCAACATAAGCTGCACGGCAAGCCATATGGCTCAAAGACCTACTGAGTGAGATCACAGGTTGGAAGACGGAGAGAGTAATCATCAAGATCGATAGCAAGTCGGCTATTCAGCTCACCAAGAACCCTGTGTTTTACGGCAAAAGTAAACACATTCACAAACATTACCATTTCATACGTGAATGCATTGAGAGGGAGCTTGTAGACGTTGAGAACATACCAGGAACGATGCAGAAGGCTGATATCCTCACAGAAGCTTTGGCAAGGATCAAATTTATTGAGATGAGAGACTTGATAGGAGTTCAAGACTTGTCCAAGAATGAATCAAAGCTTAAGAGGGAGATTGTTGGATAAGCTTTGATTTACTTGGAGCTCAAGATATCCTTTAACAAGTTGGTTAAGGATAAGATAAGCTTAAACATAAATCTAGTAGTATTAAGAGTTATCTATAACTATTAGAAATAGGAAATCTCTACTATATATACACATACCGAGTTGTGGTATAGGAATAACGAAAGAGGGAAAGATTGTCTAAGTTTTTTGAGTTATATTTTCTGAGACAAGTTAATAAAGAGAGCAAGTTCTTTATAGTTTCTGAGATTTTCGATTCACTTTATATATGTGGTTTTGTAGCCCGTTTTTATCAGCAAAATTTTCTTCTCCACTAAGACAAAAGACATGAGAAGTAGGGGGGGGGGGGGCAGGATTGATAAACCCACACATACAGCTTGGAAATTGCTTTATGTTACTTTGAAAAGTCTAAGGAATCTTCAGAAGCTGAAGAATGTCTCACAGAATAACCCATTCCACACGGCAGAGAAAGTTGCATATGTGGCTTTAGATAGTTCGTAAGATCAATTCATTTGTTGACAATTCCAAAGTAACTAGTCTTGGCAGGAGACTTGTTAAAGTCAAGCGTTAATTTCCTCCACAAATCTAAATAGGCAATCCAATAATTTGGAATCATCACAGGAAAAACAAAATAATATATGAGGAATTCTCGTAGTGAGAGGAAGATGATTATAATATGGAGCTTGTGTATAATCTTCTCCACCTCTAACTCAATACTTGCTTCTCATACAAAACAACTGTGCTGTCCAGACCAAAGGGATGCTCTTAGGGAATTTAAGAGCGAGTTCGCTGTCCAGAGTGTTGGTCCGAAGAAATATTGGTGGACATATAACAGTGATTGTTGCTCGTGGGGTCACATCTCGTGTGATCCTAAGACAGATAACGTCGCTGAGTTACACCTCGGGAATAGTAATCTCAGTGCCCATTTGAGATCAAATAGTAGCATGTTTAGAGTGCAACATCTTGAGAAACTGTATCTTAAGTGGAATAATCTTTCAGGTATCATACCAGATTCCATCGGGAACCTCAAATACTTGACTGTCTTAAATCTTGGTAAGAACCATTTATTTGGAAATATTTCTTCTTCACTAAGAAATATTTCTTATCTCACTGAGCTTGATCTTTCTGATAATGGTTCCGTTGGTAAAATAAAACCGAAATTGACTTACGGATTTGGAACTAGGTGGTAACAAGCTCAGTGGGAACTTACCTCCTTTGCTATACCAGTTTGAAGGTATGCTCCCATCTAACATGAGTAGCCTCTCCAAACTGAAGTATTTTGATATCAGTAACAATTCATTGTCTAGATATATTCCGTCGTCTCTTTTTATTATCCCTTATTTAGTCGACCTTTACTTGGGAATCAACAATTTCAACGGTTCTCTTGATATTAATATCTCATTATCATCTATGAAGATGCAATTTGCAGAGGTGTTCTGTATCAGTTCGTGAAGTACTACATTAGGTAGTACATGCGTGTCTCATGAAGATGAAACTGAATGGGAGATTGGGTTTTGTAATGTGCGTGGACTTATGAGTTTGGAAAAGGAAAGAAGATATGTGATTGAAGACATATTGACGTTTTCCATAAAGAAAAAGAGAGTTTGCTTGAAGATGAAGTTTTCCATTAAGGAAAATGGAAAGTTAACTCATGTGTATTGGAAAGACTTGGAGAGCAAGTGGAGGACTTGGAGCGAGTTAAAGGTGTGAAGAGCAAGTTCTGGTCTGCTATATAAGGAGGGACATGCCTTATGAGAAAGTTAGACCTCATAGAAGAGAGAGAAAGAGAGAGAGAGAGAGAGAGAGAGAGAGAGAGAGAGAGAGAGAGAGAGAGAGAGAGAGAGAGAGAGAGAGAGAGAGAGAGAG
>CAKOAT010989598.1:57335-68571 GCA_932364175.1 Eruca vesicaria subsp. sativa | reverse complement strand
TGATCAAGCGTTTTGGTGTCACTGGTGTGCGTTGGGTGCTGACGTACTTGGTGAAGTACTTCTGAGGTGTGGAAGATTGAAGTCTAGACTCAGGGGGAGTTTAGCAAAGACGGTTTTATTGAAGAGATCTGTGAAGATTACAGCTGTAGAAGATAGTGTGCTCTGGCGTGCCCAGATGGTGTTGTATGCATGCATGCTGATACCTAATCTTTGTAGATTGCTTCTTAGAAAAGAATGGTAAACACTAGTGTGTGTGTTGTACCATACAACATTTTTAGGTTTCTCCTTGTTCTAAGTCAATAAAATCTGGACAAGGTCTCGGGGATGTAGGAAACGAACCCCGTTAACAAATTTGATGTGTCTTACTTTCTGCACTATGTTTTTCGTTGCCTCATCTACATCAACAATTGGTATTAGAGCGAGTCACCTAAGTTATTGGTGTGATCCTGAAGGTGAAGATGGACGCGATTGTTCTATGCAAAAGACAATCATGTTGAATGATGGCTGGTATGGTTATTGGAAGACTTGATGAGGCTGTTGGTTTGAGAAATCAATGAGAGTGTGTGAAGGGCCGTGAAGACTAGGTGGGAGTAGCCTACCATGGTTATAGCAGAGGGGAAGAAGCCCGAGCCGAAGAAGCCAAGAAAAGAGGTTGTTTGAGAAGTGGTTCAGTGGATGTGTCAGAGTCTGAAGCAGTACGTATGAAGGAGCAGATGGTGTGTCTATGAAGTAAAGCTTGACATCTAAGCATCTGTGTTTTAGCTTAGTATGCAATCAAGTAGGGGGAGAAGTGGTGACGTTCTGGTCCTAGAAGTGCATATCTCATGGGGGAGAATAGCATGTTGATGGACATCCTGAAGTAGTTGGTGCACATCTCGTGGGGAGAAAAGCACAATTAGCGTGGAAGTTTTCAGATGGGGAACATGGTTATTGAACCAAGAGAATGTTGTGCTTGATCGGCACACAAAGCTAAAAGGGGGAGATTGTTTATGTAAGATGTCCGTCCTGAAGTAATCGCTGGCGTAGTTGCTGAAGAAGACGTCATGTTGAGTGGTGAAGACCATGTGAAGTCAAGAAGCTGAGCTGGAGTCGTCTAGATTGAAGATGCATGTGGAGCTTGTAGATGTCAATAGTCTTCCGTAACTAACTAGACGAGGATGATGAGGACGAAATCTGGTTCAGGAAATGGGACAGAGTTTGAATGAAGATTGATGAAGATGGTGTCAATGGAGTTCTTCTTGGTTTGGAAGGTAGTGATCTTCGAGTTGGTTTTTGACCATGATGTGACTCATAGGGGGATATTGAAGACGTGGATTTCAAGCTCGTTATGATGAGTGCACATGCATAGTCAAAAAGGGGGACATTAAAGATTCATATTTGCAGAGGTGTTCTGTATCAGTTCGTGAAGTACTACATGAGGTCGTACATGCGTGTCTCATGAAGATGAAACTGAATGGGATATCGCTGACGAGTTTCCCGGAGAGATTTGACGAACGCTGACAAGTTTCCAGCGAGATCTGACGACGCTGACGAGTTCTCTGACGAAGCTGACAGACTCTACAAGCTCAGATGAAAGAGACAATCTCTTTCCCGACGCCTAAGAGATGCTAACAAAGGTAAGAGTATACTATATGGTGATTTTTGTCTCTTTCTATAGTTGTAGCTTGATTTATCAAAATCGATCGGTTTCTGGGGAGGAAGACGAAGTTTTTCTCATGAAGTTTTCAACTCTCGGATTTATAAGACCTTATAAGCTGATCAAAATTGATGACAAGAAAGTTGAGCCTGATACATTATCATGGGTATGGTGATTATAGTTAACGAAACAAAGAACTCAAACTTTAATAAGAATTTGCTCTCTTATTAATAACACAATGCTTTAGAAAATCCTCTCAAAACTAAAGCCTCTAAGATCTCAACTCGGATGCCACACTTTGACATCTCTTTATATATTGCTAAGTCCTAATCCTTCTCAACATAGGATATTTAGATAACTCCTAAATATCTAGGACTTATAGATAATCTCTATTTCAAGCTTATCCAACAATCTCCCCCTTAAGCTTGAAATTCTCTTTTGACAAATCTCTAACTCCAATCATCTCTCTCATTTCTTTAAACTTCAGCTTTCCTAATGCCTTGGTTAATATGTCAGCCCTATGTTTTGTTCCTGCTATGTGATGCACCTCGATCAGCCCATTATCAACACATTCTCGTATAAAGTGATAGCGACGATGAATGTGTTTACTGCGCCCATGAAACAACGGGTTTTTGGTCAGTGCTAAAGCTGACTTCTTGTCGATCATGATTGGTACCTTCACGTCTTCAGTCTCAGTTATCTCATTCAAAAGGTCCTTAAGCCAAATGGCTTGCTTGGAAGCATCAGTAGCTGCCATGAACTCCACCTCACACGAGGATAATACCACTGTCTCTTGCTTGTGTGAGCTCCATGTGATAGGACTCTCAGCGTAATAGGAACACATGACCACTCGTGCTCCTTCCGTCGTCCTCATCAACGTTATGTGAGGCATCACTGTATCCCACTACTTCTTCACGGCTTTCTCTCTTGTAAAATAGTCCATAGGCCAAAGTTCCTTGTAGATAACGTAATACAACCTTCAACGCAGCTTCATGAGAGACCTTTGGCGATTGCATATATCTGCTAAGAATGCCCACAACATAGGACAAGTCTGGACGCGTGTGTAACAAGTATCTGAGACAACCTATGTTCCGTCTGTATTCTTTCTCATCCACTCCCTTTTCCTTGATAGCCTTCGATAAGCTTAGACCTGGATCCATTGGAACATGTACCATGTTGCAGTCTTTCATTCCAGCCTCAGATAATATCTTCATAGCGTATCTTTCTTGTCTCAATGTAATCCCTTCTTTCCTTTGATCAACCTCGATCCCAAGGTAGTAAGTGAGCTTCCCGAGGTCACTCATCTCAAAACTCTCTGCCATCCCTCGTTTGAAGCAGTTTAACTGGTCTAAACTTGTGCCTGTTATTAACAAGTCGTCCACATAAACTGCTATCAGTAGTACTTGTTCTCCTTCAAGCTTCCGGTAGAGTGCAGGTTCTTTATCACACTTTGAGAATCCAAGGCTTCCAAGCACTTTATTGAGTTTCTCGTTCCATGCTCGTGGAGCTTGTCGTAAGCCATAAAGTGCCTTTCGCAGCTTATATACCTTGCCTTCTTGTCCCTTGATCTCATAACCTTGTGGTTGACTAACAAACACTTCCTCCTTCAAATCTCCGTGGAGGAAGGCCGTTTTCACGTCTAGATGGTGAATCTGCCATCCCCTTGAAGCCGCCATTGCTATCAGAAATCTCACTGTCTCAATACGCGCCACTGGAGCGAACACCTCATCAAAGTCAATCCCATGTCTTTGAATGTAACCTTTTGCTACAAGTCTAGCCTTGAACTTGTTAATGCTACCATCTGCGTTTCGTTTAATCTTGAATACCCATTTCAAACCAATAGCTTTAGCACCATTAGGAAGATCAACAAGGTCCCAAGTATTATTCTTAACAATAGACGCAATCTCATCATCACACGCATCACACCAAACCTTCTTACTACTTGCTTCTTCGTAGTCCCATGGCTCATCATTCATGCTTAGGAGAAGACGTTCACCATCAAGCTCTGCTAACATTATGTAATCATCTAGATATCCAGGCAGTTTCTTCTCTCTTAGTGATCTTCTTAACGTAACCTCCTCAGGAACATCTGAATCCTCTGTTTCTTGTTCATGTGGAGTTGGCAGGATTTCATCTCCATGTACAACGAGCTCATTGTTGTGATCAACTCCTGTGGTTTCTTCAGTATCACCACTTATTCCTCTGTTTCCATGTGTTCCAACAATGATGCTAAAGGTTCCTCCACTATCTTGAGAATCATTTTTCCAATTCCATCTTTTGTTCTCGTCAAAGATGACATCTCTATTCACAACTATCCTTCGGTTGAGAGGGTTGTATAACCTATAAGCTTTTGATCCTGACTCCGTGCCGAGATGTACTAACATTAGTGACCTGTCATCAAGCTTCTTAAGGTGTGGAGTATCAATCTTGGCGTAACAGATACACCCAAACACACGAATGTGTGCTACATTAGGTTTCCTCAACTTTAACGCCTCGTATGGTGTTTTATCTTCCAACACTCTAGTCCCAAATCTGTTAATGATGTAAGTAGAGTGTCTTACTGCTTCACCCCATAAATAATTGGGACACCCCATACCCTTTAGAATGCTTCTTACCATTCCCATTAAGGTCCGATTTCTTCGCTCCACTACTCCGTTCTGTTGCAGTGAATAAGGAGCCGTTAAATGCCTAACGATGCCATTGCTTTCACAGAACCTTTGAAACTCGTTAGAAACAAATTCTCCCCCTCGGTCTGTTCTAAATATCTTGATAGTGGTTCCTATTTTCTTTTCAACCGTTGTCTTAAAGTGTTTAAACTTCTCATAAGCTTCTCCTTTTTCTTTGAGTAGGATAGTCCACATATAACGTGTGCAATCATCGATGAGAACAAAGATGTATCTCTTGCCTGATGGTGTATGTGGTGTGATAGGACCACATAGGTCGCCATGTACTAGATCAAGTGCCTTCTCTGCTCTGAAAGTAGTTGCTTGTGGAAAGGAGTGTCTAGCTTGCTTACCAAGTAAACATGATGCACATGTGTCTCTTTCGATCTCAATGTTTGGTATTCCCGTAACCAACTCTTTCTTGATCATTTTCTTCATTAAATCCTTTCCTATGTGTCCTAGCCGGGCATGCCATTTCTCTGAGTTACTCAGAGTCTCAACTTGAAGACAAACCAGATTCACAACATTGATGTTAACCTTGTATAGACGATTCTTTGATCTCTGAGATTTCGTAATGAGTCTGCCATTCTTATCGTTTAGTATAAGGTAATCATCCTTCATTCTAACATCACACCCACATTCCGTAGCTTGTCTGAGACTAATGATGTTACTTCTTAGCTTCGGAATATAGTAAACATCAGCTATCTTCTTCTTGGTTCCATCTTTACTAGAGAACAAGACTGAACCTTTTCCCTTTATCTCTATGCGAGAGTTATCTCCAAAACGTACTTTCTCGGTGATCTCCTCGTTGATTTCTGTGAAATAGTTTCTGTTACCGGTCATATGATTACTCGCACCGTTATCTAGGTACCAAACGTCATCTGAGACATCCTCAAAATCTTTTGGATTGACTTTCTTCTCGTTCAAGTAAACTACTTCGTGCATCATTAGCTCCTCTGCCTCTGCAGTATCATCTTCCTTATCTTTAGTTTCAGTAGTCTCATGTAACTTCAACAGACGATCAGGGCAAGTAGAAGCATAATGTCCAGTTTTGTCACATCTGAAACATATGATCTTTGATATATCA
This sequence comes from Eruca vesicaria subsp. sativa, assembly GCA_932364175.1. Lineage (NCBI taxonomy): Eukaryota > Viridiplantae > Streptophyta > Magnoliopsida > Brassicales > Brassicaceae > Eruca > Eruca vesicaria. The sequence goes on along the minus strand of CAKOAT010989598.1, from coordinate 63,185 downwards.
GCTTCTCCATAACGTCCATTGTATCCATTGTATCTTCCTCTTCCCCTGCCTCTGTTGTAATACCTGCCACCGCTCCTTCCTCTACCACGATAGTTTCCATTGTTTTCGTGATGCGAGGTATTAGACGACGTCTCTGAATTAGCAAGTAGTAGCTTCTGATTATTTTGTGTTTCCTCTTCAACATGTGAAGTACGCTCTTCATAAGTTTTTATGCGTCCAATAACATCTTCGAATGTTGCAGTACTAAGATCAAGGAATTGTTCTATAGATGCGACAATATGTATGTATCTTCTTTGAGGAAGACCATCAAGAAACTTCATGATCAGTTTTGATTCTTCAATGGTTTTTCCCAAAGCAGCTGACTTTGATGATATTTCTGCTATTCTTCCCACAAAGTCATCAATTTTCTCATCATCCTTCATCATCAATCTATCAAAGTCGAAGTTGAGAGTCCGTAGTCTTGCATCACGAACTCTATCTGCTCCAACATACCTCGACTTAATTGCTTCCCAAATCTTCTTTGCTGTATCAAGTTCTCCTAATTGTAACACTAGTGCCTCTGGTATAGATGAGAATAATAACGTCATAGCTCCGATGTTTTTCTCACTATCTTTAGAATCTTCAGCATCCCATACTTTGTGCAGTTGCAGTAAGAGCTTTATCCTAATAGCCCATACGGTGTAATTTGTTGAGTTTAGCATAGGACAAGTAGCCGAGAAAGATCCTGGTTCCTTAGGTTTTGCTGAAAACGTTACTAGATCTCCCATATCTTCTTTCAAGTAGGATCAAATAACCTTCAAGCTCTGATACCACGTGTAGTTAACGAAACAAAGAACTCAAACTTTAATAAGAATTTGCTCTCTTATTAATAATACAATGCTTTAGAAAATCCTCTCAAAACTAAAGCCTCTAAGATCTCAACTCGGATGCCACACTTTGACATCTCTTTATATATTGCTAAGTCCTAATCCTTCTCAACATAGGATATTTAGATAACTCCTAAATATCTAGGATTTATAGATAATCTCTATTTCAAGCTTATCCAACAGTGATTAAGCTGGTACTGATTAGTGGCATTGATCAATAAAGTTCGACTAACAATAATTGTGATTTTGTTTTTTTTTGAACAGGTTAAGTTTGTTGGCATAAGCTTGACAATAACTTGAGAGACAAGTTATCGCTTATCCTAATGAGTTTAGGATTAGAAGAAAAGGGAAATATTCTAATATGTTAAACCTAATGAGTTTAGGAAAGTTTGAGCTATATATAAGGAGATGCAAAGTGTGTTGCATAACTTATGAGTTGTGAGATTGAGAGCTTTAGTTTTTGAGTTAAGTNTCTAATATGTTAAACCTAATGAGTTTAGGAAAGTTTGAGCTATATATAAGGAGATGCAAAGTGTGTTGCATAACTTATGAGTTGTGAGATTGAGAGCTTTAGTTTTTGAGTTAAGTTTTCTAAAGCAATAAAGAGTTCTTGAGTTTGATATAATTGAGTTCTTGATCGTTGAGTACGATCATACTTTTGGTTTCAATAATTGGTATCAGAGCGTGATTGAAATCAAAAGTTATGGGAGAGATAGTTGCAGTAAGCAAAGCGAAGGATAGTATTCCGACAACGATACAATGTCCAATGCTTACCTCTGTAAACTACACAGTGTGGAACATGAGGATGAAGGCAGCGCTTCAGGTGCACAAGGCATGGGAGGCGATTGATCCACGAGAAGAAGCCAAATCTGATAAAAACGTCTTGGCGCGAGCACTACTTTTCCAATCAATTCCAGAGACTCTGCTGTTGAACGTTGGCAATCTTGTTTCTGCAAAGGAAATATGGGAAGCGATTAAGACTAGACATGTGGGAGCTGATAGGGTGCGTGAAGCAAGGATACAAACTCTTATGGATGAGTTTAGTAGTCTTAAGATGAAAGACACAGAAACTATAGATGAGTTCTCAGGAAAAATTTCAGAGGTTTCCTCAAAATCAAGAGCCCTAGGTAAGGAGATCAACGAGCCAAAACTTGTGAAGAAGTTCCTAAGCAGCCTTCCAAAGAAGAAATACATCAACATTATTGCTGCAATAGAACAATTTACAGACTTAAACACAATTAGTTTTGAGGAGATTGTTGGGAGACTAAAGGCTTATGAAGAGAGAATTAAGATAGATGAACAACAAGAGGAACAAGGGAAACTCATGTATGCCAACATGGATTCTCAGAGTCAACAAGAAGGATATGGCAGAGGAAGAGGACGTTTTAATAACAGAGGAAGAGGCCGAGGTCGCAATAATAGTCGTGGTGACTGGAAACAAGGGAGAGATACATCTCGTGTGGTGTGTTTTAGGTGTGATAAGACTGGACACTATGCATATAATTGTCCTGATCGCTTGCTTAAGCTCCAAGAGACACAAGAAACTGAGAATGACAGTACACACGAAGCAGAAGAGTTGATGGTGCACGAGATTGTCTTTCTTAATGAGAAGAATGTCTTGCCAAGCAAGTTTGAGGAAGCAGAACAACAAGTTTATGATAATATATGGTATCTAGACAATGGTGCGAGTAATCATATGTCAGGAAACCGTGAGTTCTTTTGCAAAATTGATGAAACAATCACAGGAAAAGTAAGGTTTGGAGATGACTCACGGATAGATATTAAAGGCAAAGGTTCAATCCTTTTCATCACAAGGGATGGCAAGAGAAAGATCTTGACAGATGTATACTTTATTCCTGATCTTAGGAGTAATATCATCAGTCTTGGTCAAGCCACATAATCTGGCTGTGACATCAGGATGAGAGATAATTATTTAAACTTGTTCGACAAGGATGGGAACCTGCTAGTGAGATCATTAAGGTCGAAGAACAGACTATACAAGGTGACGATGGATGTTGAGAGTGCAAGGTGCCTACAACTTAATGGAGTTAGTGATTCAGCACTATGGCATGCACGGTTTGGACATGCTAATATAGACACTATGAAGATGATGCTAAATAAAGAGATGATCAGTGGCATGCCTAATATAACTTTAGAGAAAGCAACATGTACTTCTTGTCTTATGGGTAAACAAACAAGAGAAGCATTCCCAAAGGCAAGTACATATCGTGCATCACAGAAGCTAGAGCTAGTTCATGGTGATTTGTGTGGGCCAATCACACCGCCAACTGCAGGGAAAAATAGGTATATATTCGTCTTGATTGACGATTACTCGCGGTACATGTGGTCTATCTTACTAAAGGATAAAAGTGAAGCGTTTGAGAGATTCAAGAAATTCAAGCGACTAGTTGAGCAAGAATCAGGAGTAGAGATCAAGACGTTGAGGACAGACAGAGGTGGTGAGTTTACCTCTCAAGAGTTTGAAGATTTCTGCAATACTCATGGCATAAAACAACATCTTACAGCACCATACTCTCCACAGCAGAATGGAGTTGTTGAGAGGCGAAACAGAACCCTGATGGAGATGGTAAGAAGTATCATGAAACATGCAAAAGTTCCAAACTACTTATGGGGAGAAGCGGTAAGACACTCAACGTATTTAATAAACAGAGTTGGGACGAGAACTCTGAAAATACAAACACCATATGAATGCTATAAAGAGAAGAAACCAGTTGTGAGTCATCTGCGCGTATTTGGCTGTGTTTGCTATGCAAAGAGTGAGGCAGCACATCTCAAGAAGCTCGATGATAGATCAAGAGAGTTGATCTACCTTGGAACAGAACCTGGAACTAAAGCTTATCGGTTGTATGATCCGAAGACTAAGAGGATAGTAGTTAGCAGAGATGTTGTTTTTGTGGAAGATAAAACTTGGAATTGGAACATAGCAGGGAGAGAATCGTGTGTAGACACAGAAGAGATTAAATTCTCATTCCCTGCAGATGAGTTAGACGCAACTCAAGAGGAGGAAGCACAGGAAGAAGATGCAGCTAGTGATGCTGAAAGTGATCACAGTGATCACAGTGAGATCAACGAGGCTGAGAACTCAGAAGTAGAACCTCAAAACCTAAGACGATCTATGAGGGAAAGAGTAAGACCAAGCTACTTAGATGATTATGTTCTAGTGGCTGAGATACAAGAGATAGAGAGGATGCTATTTTTGATGAATGAGGAGCCATGGGATTGGAACGAAGCCAAACATGATAAGGTCTGGAGGGAAGCATGCGAAGATGAGATAGCATCAATCAAGAAAAACAAGACGTGGACACTTGTAGATCTTCCCATTGGATGCAAAGCAATAGGATTAAAGTGGGTGTTCAAGATCAAGCGTAATGCAGATGGTAGTATTAAGAAGTTTAAAGCTAGACTTGTTGCAAAGGGTTATGTACAAAGACATGGCATAGACTTTGAGGAAGTCTTTGCACCTGTTGCAAGAATCGAAACCGTGAGGATTATCATTGCGTTAGCTGCTTCCAGTGGTTGGGAAATACATCATTTAGATGTAAAAACAGCGTTCCTACATGGGGATTTGGATGAAGAGGTTTATGTGTCACAACCTGATGGTTTTAAGGTCAGAGGTGGTGAAGATAAGGTATACAGATTGCATAAAGCTCTCTACGGATTGAGACAAGCACCAAGAGCATGGAACATTAAGCTTAAATCAATCCTTAAAGAGCTTAACTTCGGCAAGTGTTCTAAGGAGCCATCGCTATTTAAAAGAGAAACAAGAGGTAATATCCTTTTGGTTGCGGTTTATGTAGATGACTTGTTAGTTACAGGCTCAAGTCTAGATATCATACAAGAGTTTAAGGAAGACATGGCGAGCAAATTTGAGATGAGTGACCTTGGGCAACTTACCTACTATCTTGGAATTGAAGTAGTTCAAACTAGAGAAGGTATACTATTGAAACAAGAGAGATATGCTATGAAGATACTAGAGGAGGCAAGTATGAGCGAGTGTAATGCCACCCACATACCAATGGAGCCGGGGCTTAAGTTATCTAAGGCTACAGAGGAGGAAGGTATCAGCGAGAAGGAGTATAGGAGAAACATTGGATGTCCTAGATATCTCATTCATACTAGACCAGATTTAGCCTATTCTGTTGGTGTGCTTAGCCGGTACATGCATGAGCCAAAGGTATCACATGGAGCAGCTTTGAAGCAGGTGATAAGATACTTAAAGGGTAGTTGTGCGCTTGGTCTGCTTTTTAAACGAGACAACAAGAAAGGACTTGTGGGGTACTGCGACAGCAGCTACAATGTGGATCCAGACGACGGAAAGAGCACATCAGGACACATATTTTATTTCAATGAATGTCCGGTTTCTTGGTGTTCTACAAAGCAAGAGATCGTGGCTCTGTCTTCTTGTGAGGCCGAGTTCATGGCTGCAACAGAGGCAGCAAAACAAGCTTTGTGGTTGCAGGAACTTCTTGGAGAGATCATAAGTGATAAAACAGAGAAGACTATGATTCGCATTGATAATAAGTCAGCAATTGCATTAGCCAAGAACCCGGTCTTTCATGGAAGAAGTAAACATATACACAAGAGATTTCATTTCATAAGAGAGTGTGTAGAAGATGGACTTGTGGACGTGGAGCATGTAGCTGGTACGGAACAGAAGGCTGATATCCTAACCAAAGCATTGGGAAAAACCAAGTTTAAAGAGATGAGGGAATACATTGGAGTTCAAGAGGTAAAGAATGAAGATGTCAAGCTTAAGAGGGAGAATGTTGGCATAAGCTTGACAATAACTTGAGAGACAAGTTATCGCTTATCCTAATGAGTTTAGGATTAGAAGAAAAGGGAAATATTCTAATATGTTAAACCTAATGAGTTTAGGAAAGTTTGAGCTATATATAAGGAGATGCAAAGTGTGTTGCATAACTTATGAGTTGTGAGATTGAGAGCTTTAGTTTTTGAGTTAAGT
>CAKOAT010989598.1:5868-57292 GCA_932364175.1 Eruca vesicaria subsp. sativa | reverse complement strand
AAGTTTATATGTAATACTTGGTTTCTGGCCTAATATACTTATAAAATGCGTTGGAAGAAGCCATTTAATACACTTCAGATAGGTTAGTTGCTCTGCGCATCTGATTTTTCTTTCTTCTGCAGGGATGGAGAGGATATCGATGCTGGCACTGCGACTAACTCTAACCTTTATCATGAGCTGTATTACCATTTCATTGGGACAGATCATTCTCAACATATCTTATGATGGAGAGATTCTGAGAATCCCAAGTATATGTTCGGAGCTGAAGTCACCGACGATGGGAAGGTAACACAACCCGTTCTTATCTTGGGTCCTTAATCTTGATTAAGCTCTTAAACATCGCTTTTCCTATCGTTTTTGTTAGAAAGCATTTTGATCCATTTCCTTTTTGAATGGTCATGGCTTCAAACTTAGTAGATCCAGCGGTATCTAGAACTTCGGTTATTAGTGTTGAGTTCCAATTTAAATTTCATCGTGTTTTATCTTCATGCAGTTTCTAGTCATGAACATTGAAGAGGGTTGTGACTTGTGACCCTGTCAACAAATTATACTACTGCGATCTATCTTCACTTTCAGGAGGTCTTGAGAGTTTCAGAGGAAGCAGCAGTTTTCTTCCGTTCATTAAGCTTGTTGACACACTTGATGCACAGTATACTGTTATCTCGAATGATGAGACGCTGTTTACTTTCCTGACAAATAAAGATGCCCCTAAATACAAATTAGTCCGGGTTGATCTGAAGGAACCAAACAGCTGGACTGATGTTGTTGAAGAACATGAAAAGGATGTCCTAGCGTCGGCTTTTGTAGTCAACGGGAATCAACTGGTCACATGCTATATGAGCGACGTTAAGCACATCCTGCAAATTAGAGGCATGAAATCTGGCTCTTTGCTTCACCAGTTACCTCAAGGTATTGGTTCAGTATCTGATGTTTCTGCTCGGCGCAAGGACAATACCTTCTTCTTTAGCTTTACCAGCTTCCTCAATCCCGGTGTGATTTACAAGTGTGACTTAGCCAACGAAGCTCCAGAAGTTAAGGTGTTCCGAGAGGTCGCTGTACCGGGATTTGACAGGGAGGCATTTCAAGCCACTCAAGTAAAACATTTTGTTATATCACCCTTGTATTTCTTTTGCTTTACGTATGTTAGAGTTGCTTTTGCTTCTCTTTATAGGTCTTCTATCCCAGCAAAGATGGAACGAAGATACCAATGTTTATTGTGGCGAAGAAAGATATCAAGCTAGATGGCTCACACCCATGTTTGCTCTATGCATATGGTGGTTTTAACATAAGCATAACACCATCGTTCAGTGTTATCATAATTTCTATAATTTTATATATAATTTATTATATATTTAAAACAAATTTCTATTAATAGTATCAGATTCTTAGAAAATAAGATATTTCTTATGTACTAAGTTGTTGTCTTGAAAATATATTTTTGTATTATATATTTAAAATTAACCTATAAAAAGTTGTAGTTATTCTTATATATTATGTTGTTATCTTGAAAATATACTTTAATATTAAAAATGATGAATACGGTGACGGCGGGGCTCAATGAAGACGAAGCTAGAGCTTGATGAAGAAAACGACGAGCTTGTTAAATACAGACACGGTGAAGCTCATTAATACATCAAAGATAGGTTGGATGAAGACGAAACCGAATGAAGAAGATGACGAACTCGTTAAAGACAGACACGGCGAAGCTCATTAATACAGCGACGGCGCATCTCCACGAGAGAAGATGGACCTTGGATGAGGCGTTGATGGATTGAATATAAAGAAAGGTTATTTTAGTCTTTTACTCATTAATGAATTAGATATTTCTGAAAATGGCATTTGATTGATAGTAAAATTGAATAGTGGTACCAAAGAAAGTGTAGAAATGAAATTTTCCCTATAAATACGTTTATAAGAAAATTTATATATTTATAAATACAACAAATATATATCTGATAGGTAATTATTTTAAAGAGTATAATTATATAATAAAACATAAGTCGGGAAAATTGCAAAACAATACTGTAGAAATTGTTTTATAAAATAATATTTATGTAAATTAGTTAGGGTTGTTTTTTAATTTTAAAATTATTATAAAAAATAAAATTTTAGTCCAGACTTTAAAATCTGTTAGTATTAACTAACGCAAAGGCCCTATTAACTTGCAAAATATTTTATATTATTATAATTGAAGTACCTATTGTAATTAACTTTTTCTTCATCAAAATAATTGCAATTGCCACATTCAATAATTATCAATTAATTAAAGATAAATCATTTATTTTGTTAAATTATTTTCTAACCAAATTAACTCTTATTTTCTAACTGAAAATTTTTAATCAATTTTTACAATAAAATAAAAAAAATATTTAAAATGTGACTTACAAATTTCAAATAGTATATTATTATTTAATTTCACATACAAAATATAAACTATGAATGTTGTATTTAAACACATAATGTTATTTTCAACATATATATGTTAAATAATTTGAAGATTAATATTATTCACACATATGTATTTGAATTATAAAGAATACAATAATTAAATTTTCATGTAATATTTTCTTCAAAAATAAACCTAGAAAAAAATTTATCTGACTTATAAAAAACTTAGAGACATATTTATCTATTGTATTAAAATAGTAGTGGATTTTTATTTGAGAAAATGACTAAAATAGACCTAAAAAAGTTTTTATCGCAAATATAGACCTTAACAATTAAAATGACCAAAATAGCACTAAAATATTTTATTAAATATACATTTATACCCCTTGGGTTAACTAATTCTAGATTTTTTTCGTTTAGAGTTGCGGAGTGGGGTTTTGAGGATATGGTTTCCAATTTAAAAAAATTAAGAAAACTTAAAAATTTCAAAATAAAAAGTGCTATTTTGGTCATTTAATTTTCGAGGTCTATTTTTGTGATAAAAACTTAAAAGAGGGTTATTTTAGAGAATTGCCCATTTTTTATGGACCATCAACTATTTTAATTTATACAACCATTGTTAATATTAAGCATCTTCCATCTTGGATCACACATATTTTAATATACAGCCATATTACACCTATCTTGTAAAATAGAAGTCTCTATTTTAATATTACACCTATTTAAACCACACATCTTGGATCCATACAAAAAATATATTAAATAATGTTAATTAGATATTGATCCGCACAACCGTTCGGATGATTAATTCATTTTATACAATTATTAGATTTACATGATTAGAGGTATATAATTTATTTACCATATTACTAACAGTTTAATATAATATTTTCAAACAAAAATTTCATAGTATACATGTAGTCATTTAAATTATTATTTCAAATTATAGTGATACATTTCCTATTAAAACATTAACACAAAAAGACCTTATATTATGTGATATTTACAACAACTTCTTTTAACTTAATATGAACTTAGATATTAATTTTCCTAAGATTTTACTTGTATTTTAAGTTTTGGTCATACATATATGTTAACTTAACTATTTGTATGAATTAAATCTTTGACTGAATAATCTATATTAAGTGTAGTTTATAAAACGATTGCTTCATTTAAATTATTAAAACGGAAATTATAATGTATTGTGAGTGTTTTTATCCTTTTAAATCTAAATTTTCTCTTTATCATCTATGTTTTTTTGAGGTTTCTTATATTTTCTATTGCTAATTTAGATTTTAATATCCCAAAATTTTTGGATTATTTACAATGATTTTCAATGTTAAAAATTTTATTTACAACTAGTCATCTATCATACATCAAATTATATAATTAATACTTAAACCTACAACTATATTTGATAATAAACACAGTGAAAATTAAAATATTCACATGAATGATATTTTTCAGTCATTCATCTGTCATTTTTGTTAATGACATTAATTAGTATAATACATATTTTATTTTCAAAATTGCACATGATAAAAGAAACAAAAAAAATTACATTAATGAATAATATATGTATATGATCTATATAAAAATGAGCTTGATTATCTTTCTGTAAACAAAACAGTCATATATTTCTATTATTAAAATATAAAGTTAAACCAGCTACTATATTAAATAACATAAACTAAATGCATTGTAAAAAATTCATTTAGACCGATCACTCATATTGATAGCATATTTTCAACAGTATGGTAAAAAATTATGAATTAATAAATCTTAAATTTTAGAGATCAAAGATTTAATTAAAATATTAGTTAAATTAATATCAAAAATTTAATACAAAATAATACCTGAGTTTAATATAATTACATAATTAATTAGATACTTAAAAGGTTTATTTTAGTAAAAATGAAATATACATTTATAGTTCAATTAATTACGAAATTAATTAAATACTTAAAAGGTTTGTTAAGTGAAACAAAATTTACATCTATATTTTTTTAAAAAAATACGAAAGTAATTCCATATCATAAAATTGATTGTTTTAATGAAAAAGGAAATATATACTTATATTGTAAATATAAAGATATGAAAAGATTTTGTTTAGATGTAATTTAGAGAAAATATAGAAATATCTATATTATCATTCTTAGAATAATTAAAATATTTCAAATATGTATACAAAAACTCATTTAAGTAGGTTTATAAGGAATGATCCATTTTTTTTTCAAAATCACACAGGAATAAAGGTTGTGACTTTTGTTTTAATATATAAGATATAAATAGAATTTTATAGTTTGCAACTAAAAGAGGAATTATGCATAAAAGGAAAATTTTAAAGTATATTTAATGAAATTTATAAAAAAAAAAATCTTTATGGAAACAATAAAACACTAGATGATAACCGCACCATGCGCGGAGTGAGCTTTTTAAAAAAATATGTTGTATTTAAATACAAATTTTGTTATCAATAATCATTTTTTACATTTGATTAGGGATGAGTATTTAGATACCATTTGGTTCAGTTAAATTCTGTTTTGTTTAGATTTTGCGGTTTTGGTTAAAATCTTCGCAGGTTTGGATAACCTATTTAACTTTTTTTAAAAGACTAAAGTTCGTATATACTTTAAATTTCTCAAAATATAAAATTAAAAAGAATATATAACATATAAATTTGAAAAAATTGAATGCCAAAATACTTAAACTTAACACAAAAATGGTTTATTTTAACTATTTAGATAAAAAAATCAATAAATATTTTAAGTATTTTTGGTATTTTGAATATCATTTAGCTATTTTAAAAATGTACATTTAACTATTTTATGTATTTCTAACTATTTTGGAAAGTTTTAAAACATCTCATGTATTTTGTATATTCTTCGATGTTAAATTTAAAAATAATTAATATATTTAAGTATATAAATCTGGTTCGAATACACTCGGATAGCCAAAATATTTTGATTCAGTTTCGATTCTCGGGATACCAAAATTTTTAATCCATTTGGATATCTAACCAAGTCTATTTAAAGATATGTACTAATTTTTGGATTAGATTTGGCTCGGTTATTTGAATTCAGTTTTATGCCCAACCCTATATTGTTTATTGTAACAAAATAACGAACGGGATGATGGTTCATATTCATTTTGGGTATGCAACAAGTTTTTAACCAAAACACACTTTATTATATACGTGATTCATTTAGTTAATCGTTAAAAATGTTTAAGACCCATTAAAAACGATTGGCTGAACTAAAAAAACGTTACCATTGACCACAAATTTTCAATGTGGGCTTTTTACCATTTTTAGTAATTTTTGGTCGTTTTAAAAAAATTCAAAATATAACATATAAGAAAAAATCTAAATTATTTCTATTATATGATTAATTTTATTGTTTAATTTATTTTAATAATATAAAATTAAATAAAAAGTAAAGAGGGTAAAAAGTTGTTATGAAATCTTTATTATTCATAATCATTAATTGTGATATATTTGTTAATTATATTAGGTAATTCTGTAGCTTTTATTTAAGGAAATAATAGAGAAGATTCTTTTGTACACTACTAATCAAATATGATAGTTAATTTAATAAAATATAACTTATGTTTAGTTAGACCAATATATTTCTCTAAGAGTTGTGAAAATCATTTTCATTGTGACGCGTGGCTACCAAAAACTGTTATAATGCTCCAGGATTAATATATAGGAGATTTAAAATTTTCTCTTCATTAGTTTAGGATGTTTATCTATTTGTTTACTTCAAACTAAAATTGTATACTAAATGTTTATTTGTAATTATTAACCACTGATGACAAATTACATTATGTATAAAACATAAAAATACTATATATTGATAATAGCCAAGAAGATATATAAACAACATTTTTATGAAATTACAAAATATATAATATATTTATAAACAAAATATTTATAGTAGGATATTTACTATTTCAAATTGATATTGGGATATTCTGATCATAATTATTAAATATATAGCTTACATTTATCACATAGAGATACAAAAGCTGCAGATATTTTCTGATTTTGTATATAACCTTGAGATATTGATTTAAAATAGGAAAACATTTTAATAATAAAAAATTTAAACTAGAAAATGTAATAAAAAAATAGCTTCCTAAATCAGAATCAAGATCGGAAAATTCTATATCCATATCTAGACCAGTGCGTTCGAATTGAACTCTTAATTTTATCGGGTTCCTAACACTGTTGTTTGGACAAAAGCAAAATAGCAAAACTCAAACCAAACCTAAATTCATAAATAACCAAACTATTACTATATTTTTAAATCCAAAACCAAAACGGAACCAAACCGAAACCAAAGAAATATAAATCTATGAAATTGATTGGTTCCTGTAAACCAAACAGTGGCAATCGATCGAACAATGATATTCATTGTTTCATCATTGATGATGATCAATCACCACGAGAAACAATCACAACAGGAACATGACTAAAACAACCCAATCTTAACTATGCTGCATGGAAATGACTGGACAAGCTTATATACAATGCCTTAGTTAGCAACATGTCTCTCTCTCGGCTATACCGACTGTAGCCAGCCTCAACCTCTTTTGAAATATGGGAGATCCTATTTTTAATGTATGGTAAAAAAATTAAGGGGACCCATCACAAGAGTGAGGCGACTGCTGAAACACAACAACATAGGAAACATTTCAATCAATGAATACATGTGAGGCATCATTTAAAAAGTTGATCAGCTTGTGTGCTCCTTGGAACATGAGAACCTGCTTGACTACATCACAAAAAGCCTTGGTGAAGACTACAGAGTAATTTAGACATTGTGAATGGGAGAGACGTCCCCACTACAATTGATGAAGTTCATATATGAAAAGCTCATCAATTGTGAAACCACATTAAAGATCTCCAGAACAAATGATGTCAACACACTGGTGACTGCGCAAGCTACTCATGTTATTTCTCAACAAACAAAAACACCACAAAACTCATCCTGGGGAGATTCAACTGAAACTCGTGGTGGCTTTCGTCAGCCACACCCATATCTGGGTAAATGCCAACTATGTTGTGTCCAAGGACATGGAGCTCTAAGATTTCCTCAATATCAGCATCAACCAACAAAAATGTGTCAAGGATTGCAACAATACACTCACCATCATGGACCAGCACCATTGCTTGCACCTCATCTTCCGACTCCACCACCACCACCAAAACGACAACAACATGAGGAGAGTAGATAATGAAGTTGGAGTAGCTATAAATTAATCAACAAAATTATTGATCAAACTAGTTTTTTTTAACCTGAGCGTCCGCGCGGATGTTTGTTCTTCATAATCATATCTTTTACATTTTTGAAAATGCTATAAATTTAATTGTTTATACCTTTTATATTATACATTCATATGTTATCGACGATTGACATTGGTGTGTCTTGTTCAATGTGATTAATGTTCAATTATAAACTATGAAATCGTGTTTTTCTTTTATTGTGTTTTATTTAGTTTATTTGGTAAAGTAACGGTAAAATGTCAGAGTTTTTCTATATAAAGTTCAAAATTGTTATTGAAATTTTTTAAATACAAATATATTATTTATACAAAAAAATAATAATAATGAAACCAAGTTTGAAAACAACATTAAAACGGGCCAAAACTTAACTACTTTGTTCAAACTTTGTTTTCATCAGAATATATATGTATTATGTTTTAATTATATTTAATGGAGTAAGCGCATAAAATATTAAATGTATTTTTTATTTAAAAAGAACAAAACTACAATGTTTTAATTCTAGTGGCATAAAATTGTAAATTTGAAAATAATTAGGGGGTTATTTCTTATTTCTACTCCCTTTTTAATAGTTTGGAAGTACTATCAATTTATAATTATTTTAAAGGCTCTAAATTTTTTGTTAATTGAAAATTTCAGTACATTTTTAATATATTACAAAGTTTTTTTTTACTATAATAATATTATTTATGGTTATTTTAATTCATTAATACTAATTAATATGAATGAATTATTATTTTAATATTTATGTAAATATAAAATAAACATTAATGGATTTTTAGTCAACAAATAGAATTAACTAAAATCTCAAAATAAAATTTATTATTTATCATATAGTTAGCTTGATAACTTTAATATTTTAAATATATATTTGTATAATTATAAAACATAAAAATAGGTATTTTATTTTTTTCTTAGGGCATAAAAATTGATTAGATCGACAGTGATTGTTGCAGATTCTCAAAGGATGTGTATTAGAATCGGTCATGAATACATGCCCATCAGACATGTGCCTCGGGCTGTATAGTTGAATCTAAACTATTAAAACAAGAATACAATTTTGAAATACCCCTGAATTTTCCTCAATAATTACAATTTTATGCCACTGACCTAAGACAAAATTATTTATCCAGTTACTAAACCACCAACTTAAATTGAAGTGTTAACAGTCAAATAGTATTGTTAGGAGTCTGTTTCAGTTTATTTTAATTTGAATAAATCCTCCTATTTTGGTGGCATGTAGTAAGTCAAGTAGAGTTAGTTTAGGAGTTGGTTTATGTTTCTGTTGTATCGTGTATGATCCTATAAAGGACCCTTTGTTTCTTGTTAATGAATTAAGAAGTTTTCAGAACTCATATTTCTAAACATCTCAACCTAACAGTGGTATCAGAGCCACAAGAGAGAAAGAGAGAAAATGAGTGAGAAAGATTCATTGTTGAGCATACCCAAATTCGATGGAGGCTATGAATATTGGGCTATGCTAAGGGAGAACCTGTTGAGATCAAAGGAGTGGTGGGATCTCATCGAAAATGGGATCAATCGACCAGAGGGAAATGTGATACTCACGGAGGCACAAAGAAGCGAGCTTGCTGCGATGAATCTGAAGGATCTTAAGGTCAAGAACTACTTGTTTGCATCGATTGACAAATCAATACTCAAGACGATCCTACAAAAGGACACGGCTAAGGATCTGTGGGAGTCAATGAAGAGGAAGTATCAAGGGAATCAAAGAGTACAGAGTGCTCAATTACAAAGGCTTAGAAGGAACTTCGAAGTTCTTGAGATGAGAGATGGAGAAACAATCTCTGAATACTTCTCAAGAGTAATGCTGGTGGTTAATGATATGAGGAATCTTGGTGAGGAAATGACTGACACCAAAGTCGCTGAGAAAATCCTAAGAACACTGGTGGAGAAATTCACCTATGTGGTGTGTGCCATAGAAGAATCTAACGACATAAAGGAGCTCTCGGTGGATGGATTACAGAGTTCCTTAATGGTGGATGAGCAGAAACTCATCAGACACACCACTGGAGAGGAACAAGCAATGAAAATGGAAACCAGAGGGACATCAGAAGCAGGAAGAGGTCGGGGATGATCTGGCTTCAGAGGAAGAAGAGGATACCAAGGTAGAGGAAGAGGAAACTCTACATTCAACAAGGATATGGTGGAATGCTACAGGTGTCATAAGAAGGGACATTATAAGTACAAGTGTCCAGAGTGGGAGAGAAATGTTAACTACACAGAACTAGAAGAAGATGTTCTACTCAGGCACACATGGAAGAAGTTCACAAAAAAGAAGATCACGCCTAGTTCCTGGATTCTGGATGCAGAAACCATATGTGTGGTAACAAAGGCTGGTTTGTGGAGCTAGATGATCAGTTCAGGCAGAATGTTAAACTCGGAGATGACAATGGAAGGAAGAGGGAGCTTAAGTCTTGACATCAATGGGACAACTCAAAGCATCACATCAATCTACTATGTACCAGGACTGAAGAACAACTTGTTGAGTGTAGGAAAACTTCAGGAGAAAGGGATGAGGATCGTCATTGACAATGATGTAAGAAAGTGAAGATTTGAGATTGAAGAACAAGAGAGAGATGAGAGAAAAGAGAAAAGAATGAGGAATTTTTTCCTTAGATCTGAAAAATGTTCTTACAATAGGTTATAAAGAGAAGAAGAATATGCTTACTCTAGTAACCAAACACCCTTGGCTTACTAGAGAAGATAGAATAAAATATCTATTTCTCTTTATTTATTTAATTCAATACTCCCCCTCGAGCTTTGCCATACCTTATGGTAAAGTTTGGAGCCATGAAAACATCCCTCGTTAAAACCTTTTGTATGGAAAAATCCAAATGGGACAAAACCACACAAAGGAAAAAGAGTAGATGCTTCATGGCTTAAAGAGATCATGATCTATCAAGGCCTATGAGTCCTAATCTCGGATGAATGAACTCACAGACTTTACTACTTGCTCCTTTGGTAAAGATATCAGCCAACTAGTCTTCACTTCTAGTGTAGCAAGGTAGAATAATTTTCTGCTCCACGGCTTGTCTCACTTTGTGACAATCCACTTCAATATGCTTTGTCCTTTCATGAAACACTGAGTTTGAAGCAATATGAATGGCTGCCTGGTTATCACAATGCATGGTAATTGGTGTTGATGTTTCTATGCCCAAGTCTCTTAGCAAGTTTCTGATCCAAATGAGCTCACTAGTCAGTTTCCTCATTGCTTTATACTCTGTCTCAGCACTTGAACATGATACCACCTTTTGCTTCTTGCTTTTCCATATAACTAGATTGCCTCCAATGAAGGTGCAATAACTTGTAGTAGACCTCCTATCCACTCTATCACCAGCCCAATCTGCATCATAATATCCCACAATCTCTGTGCTCTTGTTGCATCCCATCCAAACACCTTGTCCTGGGGCCTCCCTTAGGTATCTCATAATCCTTTCCACCATATTCCAGTGATGAACTTTAGGTGCTTGCATATGTTGGCTGACTTGGTTCACAGAAAAACAGATATCTGGTCTTGTAATGGTAAGGTAACGCAGCTTCCCAACCATCCTCCTATAGAGTTTGAAGTCTCCAAATGGTTTGTCTTCAAACTCCCCCTCACGCAAGACTTTGTAACCTTCTTCTAGTGGTGTTTTATCTACTCTTGCTCCAAGTTTTCCTGCCTCATTTAAAAGATCAAGTGTGTACTTTCTTTGAGATAAGAAAAGCCCCTCTTTAGAGCGGCATATTTCTATCCCTAGAAAGTACTTTAGCTCACCCAAATCTTTAATATCAAAGGTAGACTTAAAAAAAGCTTTAGTAGAGATGATACCTTCCTTGTCACTTCCTGTGATAATAATATCATCCACATAGATCAATATCACGATAATTCCTGCTTGCTT
Source organism: Eruca vesicaria subsp. sativa (assembly GCA_932364175.1). NCBI lineage: Eukaryota > Viridiplantae > Streptophyta > Magnoliopsida > Brassicales > Brassicaceae > Eruca > Eruca vesicaria. Next base: position 45,715 of record CAKOAT010989598.1, on the reverse strand, counting down.
GTGAGGGTGAAGAGGGTATGATCAGCTTCTGATTTTACAAACCCTCTTCCACTGAGAATTGTGCTTAGTTTGTGATACCATGCTCTTGGTGACTGTTTTAATCCATAGATTGCTTTCTTCAATCTTAGTACATTTCCTGGCTTGACCATATCTTCCATACCCGGAGGTGGCTTCATGTAAACCTCATCTTCAAGCTCTCCTTGAAGAAAAGCATTCTTGACATCCATCTGCCATAAATCTCATTCCAAGTTCACAGCTAGAGAGAGTAGAATCCTTGTAGTATGCAGCTTAGCCGCTGGTGCAAAGGTATCTAGGTACTCTTCTCCGTAGACCTGAGTGTACCCTCTTGCAACCAATATTGTCTTCTTCCTTTCTGGTTTTTCATTAGCAAGATATTTGATGGTGAAGAGTAGCATGCTGGTCACAGCTTTCTTGCCTTTAGATAGTTCGGTTTCATACCAAGTACCATTTTGGATCATGGCACCAACCTCATCTCCAACTGACTCTCTCCACTCTTCATGTTCCATGGCTTCTTCATAAGTCTTTGGGACGTCCTCTTGATCCAGATTTCTGATGAAGACTACATGCTCTTGAGGAAAACTCGCAAAAGAACATGTTGCTTGGACAGGATGAGCCACTGCATTGTTGTTGAAGTACACTTTGGTATCAACCCACTGAGATGGTTTCTTCACTCTTGTACTCCTTCTCAATTATTGATTTTTTTGCTCTTCTAACTCTACCTCTTCCTGCCCTTGGACTTCATTAACCTGATCTTCAATAAACTGGTCAATTTCAGGTTCATCTTGATCATGCGTGCTTGTTGAATCATCTATTTCTTGCGGCTGTAATTCAGGTTCATTGCCCCCCTTCAAGATCAAGATGACCAGTTTCAACAACTGGTGTTGCTTCTTCATTGTTTTCAGCAGATGACGATGAGGAAGAAGCCCTTGGCACTTCACTGCTCTGAGGCTGACTGATGTCAAGATTCTACAGAATAAGTCTCAAGTTGTTTGCCCTATCTGAGGATCCTTGTGAGAGGTCTTGGAGACTTTCCCAACTCTTCTCCTCATAGTACCCCTCAGATTCCACAAACTTAACATCCCTTGAGACCATAACTCTTCTTGAATCAGGAATGTAGCACTTATAACCTTTCTGCGTGTGGGAGTATCCAATAAATATGCCCTTGACACTCTTGGCTTCTAGCTTGTTTCTCATTTCTCCTGGTGTCAAGACATAACAAACACGCCCAAACACACGTAGATGATCACTTGGAGGTTTAATTTTGTTTAATACCTGTAAGGGAGAGACATCTTGGAGAACTTTGGTGGGGATTCTATTTATCAGATAGCAAGCTGATACCACCGCATCTCCCCAAAATCTCTTAGGAACATTGGTGTGAAACATCATGCTCCTTGCAACCTCCATAAGATAGCGATTCTTCCTTTCAGCTACTCCATTTTGTTAGGGCGTGTAAGGACATCTTGTTTGATGGATAATCCCATATTTTGTTAAGTGATGTTTGAAAGCATTGCTTGTATATTCTCCCCCATTATCAGACCTGAAAATTTTGATCTTGGAATTGAAATGGTAAGATATATAGTTTTGGAAGTTTATAAAAGCTTCTAAAACCCTATCTTTAGTTTGAATCAGGGTGAGCCAAATATATTTTTATTTTTCATCTATGAATGTAACAAAATACTTATGATTCTCCCTAGACACGCAAGGAGCAGTCCAAACATCAGATTGCACAAGATCAAAACAATTCTCGTAAATAGTCATTAATTTAGGAAAAACAGACTTCTGATGTTTACCAAGAATACAAGTCTCACAACTTTCATTCTTAAAAGATAGATTAGGTAACATCAAACCTAAGGCACGAGAATGAGGATGACCTAATCTAGCATGCCATAACACATCACTAGCTAAAACAGAAGTAGAATTAAATGCACAAGATAAATCTGAAACTTTGGTGTCTTGATATACCATGATTTTGACCCGCTTTTGGTCATATTTTCTATATGTTTTTATTATAATTATCTATGTTTTGGAGTCTATTAGGTATGTTTTCAGGTTCAGGAGCATTTTGTCGTAAAGTGATGATTTAGGTGCCTTATGGAGCTTAAAGGAGAGTTTTACAAGTTGACTATGAAGATCCGACATTGAGAGACACATATCGATCGATACACACCTTGTGTAATNATATGTTTTTATTATAATTATCTATGTTTTGGAGTCTATTAGGTATGTTTTCAGGTTCAGGAGCATTTTGTCGTAAAGTGATGATTTAGGTGCCTTATGGAGCTTAAAGGAGAGTTTTACAAGTTGACTATGAAGATCCGACATTGAGAGACACATATCGATCGATACACACCTTGTGTAATCGATCGATGACGATTCCATAAAAGTTGAAGTCGAGATACTCCATCGATCGATTTACGCAATGTACCATCGATCGATACAGAGCGTGATGAGAAAGGTTTACTTGGCCAACTTGAAGCCCAAGTTCTCACCAAATTACAAGATTGCCCCTGACGAGTTTTTATACTCTGTATTTATAGCTATGCTTATGAGCCTTAAATAGATAAGAAGTTTTGAGACAAGAGTTTTGTATTCTATTTTATACTTAGCAATAAAAGCATTTTCTTTTCATCTTATTCTTTTAATATGAATATCTTGGCTATGTCTGAGTAGATTCATATGTTAGATTTGGGGTTCAAATAGTTATGAGGGATTAGCCCCAACTATGGATTGTTGAGTTGTTATATTCATTATCCAAATGAACCCTAATGCTTACTCTAGACTTGCTACCTAGAGTATTGATTATGGAGTGACTAATCTAATAGTCATCTTCCTGAAATCATTTGGCTAAANTATGAGGGATTAGCCCCAACTATGGATTGTTGAGTTGTTATATTCATTATCCAAATGAACCCTAATGCTTACTCTAGACTTGCTACCTAGAGTATTGATTATGGAGTGACTAATCTAATAGTCATCTTCCTGAAATCATTTGGCTAAACCCAGACTCTATTAAGGCACGATGCGACAGCCGGTCTGATAGAAATTCTCGAGTGAACACAGATTCAATCCGATCTGATACTTTATATCGATCGATACTCCTCTAGAGTTATCGATCGACGACAGCTTATGTCGATCGACACTGCGATAGCAACATCGATCGATGCAGTCGGAAATCATATCAATGGACGAGTCTAACTAGCGACAGCTATAGATTTGTCTAAGGGTTGAAGTTCTCATATATTTGCAAGCAATTCGTTAAGACATCCATAGATTTATAATCATGATTTTCTGAATAGTAACCTTGAATCTAACTATTTCTCTTCATTGTTTTCAAACCAAAAGCTATTTTCCTTAGCAACTTACCATTGCTACTTATTTTATTTACTGTTTTAAACCTTTTTCAACCTAGCTTAATCACTTAGGATTATATCTTTTGTGACTCTAGTTCCTTGTGGATTCGATCCCTAAGTACTACGATTGAACCTCTTATTTGAGAGAGTAAATCACTCCTTAGGGTTAAACATTTGAGTGACATCAAATTAGGCGCCGTTGCCGGGGAACTAAGATCACTATTATATTTAATCTGATTCAGTCTAGGTTATTTGTTACTTTTTATTTTTCAAATCTTTTGACACAAAATTTTTTCTTTTTCTTTTTGTCTCTTTCAGGTACATGCCCAGCAGTACTAGAAGCAACAAGGACAAGCAACTTTTGTACTCAGAAGATCCCAACAACCTAGAGCGTAGCATCCGCAAGGACATACGCTCCGCGTCGATCGATACCAATACCATCGTATCGACCGATACGCCCTTTCCACTGACGATCAACAACCGTTCGTCAACCAATACCTTCACCACCTCATCGATCGACATCAACAACCGTTCGTCGACCGATACCCTTCACTTGAGATCGATCGATACACCACACCTTACATCGATCGATACTAACCGGCGAGACATGGTAGCGCCTATGATTCTCATACCTGATGAGAATGGAGACCTGCGTGATCAAGATGGTCACCTGCGAAATGCAGCAGGTCAAAAGCTGAATGATCAGAAGGAGATCATTACTGAAGAAGAGACTGCACCCACAAGCATCATTTAACCTGTAGAAGAGACCAGAACTTTGGCTGACTTCAACCGCCCCAATCATTTCTATTCAAACCGATCAGCCATCCTACCTCCTGCTATTCAGAGAGGAGATTTTGAGCTCAAGCCGCAGTACTACACACTTGTGGGACAAATCCCTTTTTGTGGTTTTCCCCATGAGCATCCTATGGACCATTTGGAGAGGTTCGAGGATCTTGTCACCCTAGTCAAAGCAAAAGGAGTCCCTCTAGACTATCTTTTCTGCAAGCTTTTCAAGTACTCTCTATCTGGAGAAGCTTTGCAGTGGCTAAGACAACTACCACCAGGTTCCCTTACCACTTGGAATGATATCAAGCACGCCTTCCTGCGTAATTTCTTTGATGATTCACGCGCTGAAGACTGGAGGAAGAAGATTGCTACATTCACCTAAGCCCCTAAAGAGTCATTCAAGGATACTTGGAACAGATTCAAGTCCTACCAGCGAGACTGCTCACACCACGGATTCAACCAAGTACAACTGCTCTGCACCTTCTATAGAGGCATCAGCCCCGATTTCAAGAGAGCCCTTGATACAGCTAGCGATGGCAACTTCACCACCAGGAATCCTCAGAATACTATCAAGCTAATTGACAACTTAGCTTCCAGCAACAACACAAGAAACTATATGAAGACTACATCATCCCCTGGGAAGGAGTACGTCAATGAAGTTCAAGCACAGCTAGACAACATTCAGAAGTTCCTAAACAAGCAGATCTGTTCAGTGGAAGATTCAGAAAATGTTGAAGAAGATGTCAACTGGATTAGTGGTGCCGGTTTTCAGAGATCTGGTAACCAAGGAGGATACAGAAACTTCACAGGCCAGAGAACCAACTTTAACCAGAATCCCCAGAAGCCTAACACCTTCAGCAGCAGCAACCCTAACAACAACAAAAGCTATGGAAGTACCTTCTACTCAAATCCACACCCACCCACCCAAGACACTAAACTGGAGGAATTGCTAGACAAGATACTTGAGAGTCACCAGAAACTCGAGGTAAACTTCAATGGAAACGACGGTTCGAATCAACGAGCGACAAACCCTACTGCAAACCAGTCTATGTCCCACACGAACCACGAGACGGAGATTACTCGATTGGAAGCTGGGCCAGCGGTTATCACGAAAGTTTTGCAGTAGACACATCACCTTACAAGCCGCGATTCAACCTGCAGATCCCGTATCCCTCGACATGGAGTTCAAGCCATCGACCAATATGATCCTCTAGACATCGATCGACAAGGAGCACTCTCCATCGATCGATATCAATCACCGACCACCAACCGATCCTGCCACAACACCATCCAAGGTACAACCACCCAAATTTGATTTAAATTCACTAATTCTAGATGAGTTTGGTATTTTCAGGGATTCCGATGGTCATGCACGTGCTATAGATGGGAGAATCATTCCTATCTCCACAGAAGATGTTGCAGACATACTCCAGATGGCCAATGGACCTAACATCGAAAACGACCCGCACCAGACAAAACGGCCATCGACCGATGCATGGAGACTAGCATCGATCGATACACACTGAGAGTATGGGACGAGAGCCTTCCAAAACGGAGAACGTCGTTTCTTTTTAGAAAAGAAAGATGAATATGGAGTCTACAGAGATGAATCTGGCCATGCAAGAGCAGTAAACGGAGATATCATCCCTATCACCAAAGAAGCTATGGAAAACTTGCTGAAGAGAGCCTCACTATTTGGTCGCTCTTGTTTCTGTCTACCAGGATATGCTGATCAGTTTGCTAAAGGAGTTCCAGATGGCAAGCTCTACACACAGAAAGAAGTCACCTACATGCTAGATGGCCTCACCAGCGATCACAACTGGAAGATAGCAGGCGCGAGACTTGACCTTGAGGAAAAACTATCAAGACTTCGAGGTGAAATGCTATGGCAGACCAGCCACAATGACTCAGTACGAAAGAAACGAGATGCCCTACAAGAAGAATTCAACACTTTGCGCGCACAACTGAAGTCTCAGACACATGCATCGACCGATACAGATCCCCCTGCATCGACCGATACACCCGTACTTAACCCGATCGAGCACCACTTACAGAAGCTATCGATCGATGACAAACCCAGTCCATCGATCGATACCCGTGCTCAAGAATTCTATACCAGGAAAAAACTTGAAGAAACCACAACACAAATCTACAAATCTATTGAGTTTTGTGGAGACGAAGATTATAGAATCCTGGACGAATACTGGTTTCCCCTACACAGTGATTTCAAATGTCTGCAATGCACAATGGAAGATATTCAGAAGGAGGTAGAAGATATCCAAAGACAGCTCGCCAGCCGACCTGACCCATCCCCATCGATCGATGAAGCACCCAACGCATCGATCGATATGAAACCTCCAGCCTCGACCGACGATCCAACACACCACGACACCATGCAGCGCCCAACAGAACACATCTACAGCATGATTGGCAACCATCAGTACAGCCTTGCCAACTTAGAGGGGTGGTTAGAAAGGATCCAAGCAAAAGTTTATGGTTTAAAGACTAGTATGACCAGAAGTGAGAAGGCCACAAGAAGCTTTCTAACATCATGGTTTGATGAGACACAAGACAAGGAGGACACTTGTTTACCAACAAGTACCTGCAACCCACCTCACTAGCAACCATATTTCCATAGTCAAGCTAAACTGACTTTAAACAAGCGCTGAGTGGGAGGTAACCCACTGTTAGGTATTTTACTTACTTATTTTATTTTATTTTTACTTACTAGTTTTGTTTTTATTTGTTTTTAGGAAGATAGATACACGATCCATACCTGTCGACCGATACGAACCAGTCGATATCGCTCGACACAGACCAACACGCATCGATCGACGATGGCGACTCACCATCGATCGATACCCATATCGGTCAGGTATATCGTTCACCATTTCGATATCAGTTTACATATTTAATTTTTCTTATGCTCTAACTCCGACTAATTATACACTGAGGACAGTGTATGATTTAAGTCTGGGGGAGTTGATTACTGATGCTACTTTACCTCTTTTTGAAAAAAGTTTTCAAAAATTGGTTTTATTGAGTCAAGAAAGGGAAAAAATTTCAAAGTCTTACTTTTTATCTTACCACTCTTTAGCACCATTATTTTATTTATTGATTGCAGAAAGTACTATAGATGCTAAAGTGAATCACCGATCACCTATGTCAACACTTTCATGATTGTCTGGAAGAACCAAAGCTGATTTCCAACCTAACCTGACATCTATTGCTTGTCTTGGGGCTTGTTATACAAGGGATCAGAATCCTCTTGCAAGTCTGGAAGGTAAAAGTCTCAAAAATTTTGGTTTCCTTCTTTCCTTCATTCGGCATCCCCAGAAAATAAAAGATTGAGATGATTTCCTGAGAGGCAGAGGGAGTGGTACATTACCTATGACCCCACTATTCTAAATCAAAGGAATGATCACAGCGAGGGAGAGATACATTACCTATGACCCCACTATTCGCTTACAATTTGTCAAGAAAGATCAATAAGATGAACAGTAACTGTTCATTGGGATTGATATAAAAGAAAGAAGAGTTGGGATTCAGAGAAGGGGGATAAAGAAAGAAAGGGAACCAGGATGAGAATGCCTGAAACTTGTTTGAGTTGAATCCAAGTGTTCCTTGATCGATACTCCCAAGGTAAAGCATACACTTTTATTTTATGCATAAATGAAATCAGTAGAGGGGATAGACACACAAGGAATATTTAAGTTGATTGGCTAGATGTTTAGGTTGCTAAGCTAGGATATGATATAATGTACTTCTGTAGTTGATAGGAATAAGATGTGGTTTGCAACAAAGTAAGAGGTTATGATTTTTAAGTTGAGATTTTGATTGAGTCCCTGCTGTTTTTAAACTTCTTTTCAAGAATAACATGATGTTTGCTTGAGGACAAGCAAAAGGTTAAGTCTGGGGGAGTTGATATACCATGATTTTGACCTGCTTTTGGTCATATTTTCTATATGTTTTTATTATAATTATCTATGTTTTGGAGTTTATTAGGTATGTTTTCAGGTTCAGGAGCATTTTGTCGTAAAGTGATGATTTAGGTGCCTTATGGAGCTTAAAGGAGAGTTTTACAAGTTGACTATGAAGATCTGACATTGAGAGACACATATCGATCGATACACACCTTGTGTAATCGATCGATGACGATTCCGTAAAAGTTGAAGTCGAGATACTCCATCGATCGATGTACGAAATGTACCATCGATCGATACAGAGCGTGATGAGCAAGGTTTACTTGGCCAACTTGAAGTCCAAGTTCTCACCAAATTACAAGATTTCCCCTGACGAGTTTTTAACCTGATTGTATTATGTATTTATAACTATGCCTATGAGCCTTAAAAAGATAAGAAGTTTTGAGACAAGAGTTTTGTATTTTATTTTATACTTAGCAATAAAAGCATTTTATTTTCATTTTATTCTTTTGCTATGAATCTCTTGGCTATGTCTGAGTAGATTCTTATGTTAGATTTGGGGTTCAAATAGTTATGAGGGATTAGCCCCAACTATGGATTGTTGAGTTGTTATATTCATTATCCAAATGAATCCTAATGCTTACTCTAGACTTGCTACCTAGAGTATTGATTATGGAGTGACTAATCTAATAGTCATCTTCCTGAAATCATTTGGCTAAACCCAGACTCTATTAAGGCACGATGCGACAGCCGGTCTGATAGAAATTCTCGAGTGAACACAGATTCAATCCGATCTGATACTTTATATCGATCGATACTCCTCTAGAGTTATCGATCGACGACAGCTTATATCGATCGACACTGCGATAGCAACATCGATCGATGCAGTCGGAAATCATATCAATGGACGAGTCTAACTAGCGACAGCTATAGATTTGTCTAAGGGTTGAAGTTCTCATATATTTGCAAGCAATTCGTTAAGACATCCATAGATTTATAATCCTGATTTTCTGAATAGTAACCTTGAATCTAACTATTTCTCTTCATTGTTTTCAAACCAAAAGCTATTTTCCTTAGCAACTTACCATTGCTACTTATTTTATTTACTGTTTTAAACATTTTTCAACCTAGCTTAATCACTTAGGATTATATCTTTTGCGACTCTAGTTCCTTGTGGATTCGATCCCTAAGTACTACAATTGAACATCTTATTTGAGAGAGTAAATCACTCCTTAGGGTTAAACATTTGAGTGACATCATGTCTTCAAGCAAATATAGCTCTCCCTTGTTCACACCTTTTCCCAGCATCTTACTGGTCTTAATATCCTGAAAGCAAACATCATTAGGACTGAAAATAACATTGCAATTTAGGTCATTAGTTGCTCTCTTAACAGATAATAAGTTTGAAGTAAAAGTGGGCATGTAAAGAGTTTGAGAATCTTTATTAAACAGTTTCAGATTTCCTATTCCTTCTATGGTATTTTATCACCGTTTGCAATTTCTACACTGCCTAGAGCTGGGGTTACATTATTAATCAGTCTAGCATCCCTAATCATATGATGAGAAGCTCCTGAATCAATGATCAAAGGTCTAGCAGTGTGAGACCCATTGTGAATAGAGTTTAAAGTATTAATACTAGTGTTACCGGAGTTCGCATTAAGAGCCTTTATAAGGGCCTCAATGTCTGACTTGCGGATGAATGCATCATCAGGAGATGGCTGGGACATAGCATGAGAGGTGAAACCACTAGTGTCCTCATGAGCCCTTGCTTCATATGCTTTGGCCTGGTTAAACTTGGCTGGTTTGAGGTGCGGGTGGAGGATCCAACAGTTGGTTTTAGAGTGTCCCAACTTCTTGCAATGCTCACACGCCACATGCTTGTCTCCTCCTCCCCTTGGGTTGAAATGAGCTTTATTATCTGCTGCACTTTCCACCTTCTCAGCCTTGTTTGCCATACACAACTCTTCTTTTCTCCCAAAGAGACCATCTGAGCCAATCTCCTTTTGAAGTTGCGCACACACATCATCATAGCTTTGGAGCTCCTTAGCTCTTAATATGTGTTTAACCACATCACTGAAGTTTGAATTGAGTGTGAGAAGAAGACCAGAGACCTTATCTTGCTCACGCCTCTCCTCAAGAGTGTTGGGATCATTAGTGCTTAGCCTTAGCATTTCCAATTCCGACCATAGCTGACTATACTTCCCAAGGTGCTTGGTGAAGTCAATCTCCTCTTGCGGCAAATTGTTGATGGCTCTCTTAACTTTAAAGATTCTGGTCAGATTTGAAGTATTGCCATACACCTTTTTCAAGGTATCCCACAACTGTTTTGGAGTTTCACATTGTGAGTAAGAGTCCATGATAGGGCCATCAAGAGAGCTATGCAAGATAGACAGCAGCATGAGATCTTCCTGACCCCATTTGCCTTCATCTACCACTACAATCTCCTTGCCATCTTCTCCTTGGGTGGTTTGCCTTGGTGCAGAACTTGAAGTGATATGCTCCCAAAAACCTCTTCCTCCAAGGGCTGTTTTGGCCAATCTAGACCAAGTGATGTAGTTTTCTCCTCCCTTGAGAACAACAGGAATCTTGACTTGTATGAATTGATTCATCTTCAGAGACTATTACCCACTGGTTACACAAAGAAGCAAAAAAAAATAGCCACTGAATTTATACAACTCAAGAACACAGATTTCTTATCCACAAAATAACAGCCACTGAATTAATACAACTCAACAACATAGATTTCTTATCCACAAAATAAAGTAGATCTAGAAAGAAAATAGAAGGAGTAGATTGATAAATCAAATAAAAGAGAGTATCAGAGTATAAACGCGGAAGCAAAATAGGTACTCAAAAGCTTATAGCTCTGATACCATGTAAGAAAGTGAAGATTTGAGATTGAAGAACAAGAGAGAGATGAGAGAAAAGAGAAAAGAGAAAAGAGAAAAGAGAAAAGAAGGAGGAATTTTTTCCTTAGATCTGAAAAATGTTCTTACAATAGGTTACAAAGAGAAGAAGAATATGCTTACTCTAGTAACCAAACACCCTTGGCTTGCTAGAGAAGATAGAATAAAACATCTATTTCTCTTTATTTATTTAATTCAATAAATGATGAGTGTGAGATATGGCACAAACAGCAGAAGAAAATGATCATACAGTCCAAGATGAGCAGAAATCGAATGTTTGCAGTACAAGCAACTGTAAAAAAAACTAGTTAAGGAAAAGGTAACTTCTTACTCCAAGCAACACATGAGAAAGATGAAGAGCTGTGGCACAAGAGACTTGGGCATCTCAGCCTTAAGGGAATCAAAACTCTTGAAGAAAAGATGATGGTGACAGGATTACCGAGTATGAAGCTCAATGAGACAAATGCCATTTGCGAGATATGCATGAAAGGAAAGAAATTCGAGAAAAAATTCCAAAAAAGAGTCTATGAAAATTTGATCGTGTACTTCAACTGGTCCATAGCAACATTTGTGGACCTATAGCTCCAACATCATCAAGTGGAAGAAGGTACATCATAAACTTCATAGATGATTTCAGTCGTAAGTGCTGGACTTACTTCCTTGTAGAAAAATAAGCATTGCAAGTCTTTAAGGAGTTTAAGGCTACAGTCGAGAGAGAATCTGGAGAACAGCTGGTGTGTTTAAGGACAAATCGAGGGGGAGAGTATAACTCTACTGCCTTTCAAGAGTACTGCAGAAAAAGTGGCTTGAAGAGGCAACTTACAACAGCTTATACCCCACAGCAAAATGGTATTGCAGAGAGAAAAAACAGAAATGTCATGAACATGAAAAGGTGTATGCTATTGGGAATGTCAGTGCCTAGACACTACTGGCTAGAAGCTGTCCAATACGCCATACACATTCTCAATAGTTGTCCCGCAGCTGCCCTTGGAGACATCACTCCTGAAGAAAAATGGAGTAACCGTAAGCTATCAGTGGAGCACCTCAAGGTCTTTGGTTGTGTTGCATATGCTTTGGTGTCGTATGAGAGAAGGATTAAACTAGATGAAAAGAGAATTACATGCATCATGTTTGGAGTAAGCAAAGAGTCTAAAGCCTACTACCTCTATAATCCAGCAACAAGGAAAATCTTCATTAGTAAGGATGTCAAATTTGATGAAGGAAAAGGGTGGGAGTGGACATATGAATCTAAAGATATTGGTTTGACATGGGAAGGAATGATGACTGAACCTGAAGAAGATGAAGAAAATGAGAATCAGGATGGAACAGAAGAAGCAAGGGAAGAGACTGCAGGAAATGAGATTGCAACAGAAGCAGAGGAACAAAACAACGTTCCACAAGAAACATAAGGAGCAGAGACAGAAGCACCTCAACATAGAACCAGAAGTGCACCAGTATGGATGAGAGATTATGTCTCTGGAGAAACATGATGCTTTGTTGCAGATGGAGAATACATATTTGCTATGGTTGCAATAACAGAATATCCAAACACCTATGAAGATGCAGTTCAACACGATAAATGGAGGAAATCCATGGAAGTGGAGATTGCATCTATTGAAGAGAACCGTACATGGAAGCTGGTTGAGTTACCTACTGGAGCAACAGTTATTGGAGTCAAATGGATATTCAAGACCAAACTCAATGAAAAAAGCGAAGTAGAGAAGTTCAAAGCGAGGTTGGTGGCCAAGGGATATCATCAAAAAGAAGGAATAGACTTCCATGAGGTCTTTGCTCCTGTAGCTCGATGGGATACAATCAGAACCATTCTGGCGTTAGCAGCAGGGAAGGAGTGGGAAATGTTCCAGCTTGATGTAAAGAGTGCATTTCTCCATGGAGAGTTGAAGGAAGATGTATACGTCGAGCAACCAAGAGGGTTTGAGGTTCAAAACGAAACTAACAAGGTGTACAAGCTGGAGAAAGCCTTATATGGCTTGAAACAAGAACCTAGAGCTTGGTACAGTCAGATAGAGGGATACTTCATGAAGGAAGGGTTTGTCAAGTGCTCCTGCGAGCATACTCTATTCATAAAGACCAAGGGAGAAAGCATACTGATTGTAAGTCTTTATGTGGATAACTTGATTTATACAGGACACTCGATCAGCTTACTTGGAGAGTTTAAGGAGTCAATGATGAAGGAATTTGCTATGAGTGATCTAGGCAGAATGAAATTCTTCTTGGGGGTAGAAGTGATTCAAGACAGCAAGGGAATCTTCATCACTCAACAGAGGTATGCAACTGATATTTTAAAAAGATTTGGAATGGAAGCAAGCAACAGTATTCAAAATCCAATAGTACCTGGTCATAAGATGTCAAGAGAAAGAAGTGGAGCAGCAGTTGGCCCAACAGAATTCAAACAACTCATAGGGAGCTTGAGGTATCTTACTGCAACTCGTCCTGACTTAATCTTTTCAGTGAACCTGGTTAGTAGATACATGGAACAGCCGAATGAGCAACACATGCTTGCTGTGAAAAGAATATTAAGGTACGTCCAAGGAACAATTGGGTTTGGGATTCAGTACAAGAAAGGAGAAAGGCAGAGTTTGATTGGTTATGGAGATAGTGACTATGCTGGAGATACTGATGATAGGAAAAGTACTTCAGGCTATGTTTTCATGCTAGGAGGAGCAGCAATCTCACGGGCATCCAAGAAGCAGTCCATCGTCACACTTTCCAGAACAGAAGTTGAGTTTGTTGCAGCTGCTCATGGAGCGTGTCAAGCAATCTGGTTGAGGAACATCTTGGAGCTAATGGGTGAAGGTCAGCATGAAGGAACCGTGTTAATGTGTAACAACAGTTCAACCATCAAACTTTCAAAGAATCCAGTGCTCCATGGAAGAAACAAGCACATACATGTGAGGTACCATTTTCTACGTGACTTAGTAACTGAAGGAGTGATCCAGCTAGAGCACTGTCCCACCAAGAAACAACTATCAGACATCATGACTAAGGCAGTCAAGTTGGATACATTCGAAGAGCTCAGGGAAAAGCTGGGAATTGGTCTTAAGGAGGAGTAAACTGAAGGAAGGGAGTTCAGTTTAGGGGAAGGTTTGAAGTGTTAACGGTCAAATAATATTGTTAGGAGTCTGTTTCAGTTTATTTTAATTTGAATAAATCCTCCTATTTTGGTGGCACGTAGTAAGTCAAGTACAGTTAGCGTAGGAGTTGGTTTCTGTTTCTGTTGTATCGTGTCTGATCCTATAAAGGACCCTTTGTTTCTTGTTAATGAATTAAGCAGTTTTCAGAACTCATTTTTCTAAACATCTCAAACTAACATAAATTTGATCCGCCTTCACTCCTCTGTATCCGAAATAAAACCTGACGGAACCTAATCTTGTGTGTTTTCATACCAAATATGCTTCGTGTTTCCATACCAGATATGATTCGGTTAATCTTGGTCTCCAGAATCAAAACCAATAAATTATATACATACAAAGCCTGATCTAAACACAGTAGTTTTATCAAGACACGATCAAATGTGAGTCTGACTGGTTTAATATACTAACTAGATGTAGACCCGCGCTGTGCGCGGATATTGTTTTTGTCAAATTTTGATAAATTCTTCAGATTAGTTCTGGGCATTTATCTGTTTTTTGGTTTCGTTTCCGATTCGGTTTTAGAGGTTTAGGATTCATTCAGATATTTAGAAACTTAGTTTTGTCCCGATTTGGTTTTCTGGTTTTGTAACAAAGTTAGGAATAAACTGATATCCGAGATAATTTTAGATTCTATTCCGCTCCATTTCCGGTTTTTCACTTAATTTGGGTTAACAAAATCATAAGATTCAGGGTTTTTAATTAAATATGAGATTCTTGTAGGTTTTCAAATAAAATTTTGATAATTCAAATAATTTTATACTTTAGATTAAAAAATATTCTGGTAGTTCAATTGTTCCTTTTGCATATTTCGGTTTGTAAATATAAATTTTAAATTATTTGATTATTTTAAAAATAAATATAGTTAATATTTAAGAGTATGTAAATTATATTTAGAAATTTGGATACTTGTTTCTTTACATTTTTAAATATTTTAATTATCAGATTGTATTATTGAAAACTTAGCATGCCTAATTGTGTACACATAATCTAATCTTAAACATTGGGTTAATAGATTTTTTTTAAAAAAAATTCTATGTATATTTTATTAAACACATTTTGCCTAAATAAAATCCTAATTAGATTACTGTTGAAATAACAAAAGTATACCTGCCATATACTATTTGTAGACAGATTTGAGATCAAGAGCATATCTCCGAAAACATGAACTTTTGTCTTTTTAAAGTTTAGGGACCACTCGGAATGGGTAACTTTTGTTGTTTCCTTCATTCGTATAAATCTCGTTACATTGAAAGCATTTTACAACAAACTTTACATGCCCATTTGCTTTTTCATTCTTCTTTCTTTTTTCTCGCTTACTGAACATTAGTCACAAAGAAAACGGAAGAAGGCTATGAACACTTTTTCTCTAAAGAGAATTCTGCAGTGTGTCGGCCAAGTTTCCTGTATTTATCTCACCGAATTTTGCTAAGATATCTACAAACTGAGGAGATTTTTGTAATACATTTGACTATGTATATCCTCACCAAGTTTCATTCGGTCTTTAGGTAGTTATATGTTGCATACTTTCAACTTGCAGCTTGCATTATTCAGTTTGTTCTTCGGTTTAGATCATGGTGGTAAACGTTAGCTGCACAACAGACAGAACCCAGTTAGTTATAGGTTTACTAATTATAGCAAAGTTTGATAAATATTTGACAATCCACCTGTATGTTGTATGCATATACTTCAAGGCGCAAAACATCTCATAAAGGAAAACTGGTGGTTTTCCCATGTCCTTGTTAGCCTTGATGACTTGATGCAGGTCTGATTCTATGAGCTTAAACACTACATAAATGTCTTTAAACTCCCTAATGAACGCTGGAAGCATGATGTTTCTGATTTTGACTATATCCAAGTGCCTTAGGAGCCAGAGAAGTTTGACCTCACGGAGGATACATAGAGCATTAGAGATATATTCAAAGAGATCATTAATCTTCTTCATAGTGACGTTCTCTCTCATGTGCATATCAACGTTCTTCAAGAAGCAAAAGCTTCTTCTTCTCACTAAGAACACAGCAAGCTTTTACTTGTGATGTTTCTTCTGAGACAGACTCGGAAAGAACAAATAGAGTAACAGAAACAACATAAATTTGCCCAAAAAAAAAAAACAACATAAATTTAAACAAACATCCAAGAAAAACAACTCAAATTCATCAAAAGGAAAAATACTTTAGAAACATGAATGAAAAAGAGAGAGATACCAAACCTTCTTCACCTTATCTTGTTGCTTTGTTCTTAGCAACAAAGAAGTAGAAAGGTGAGCACTTTCAACCAACCCAGATAACAATATAGCTCAACAATTCAAATTTTTTTTCCTTCGATTCAAAAACCCTTCAATATAAACTATAGCGACCAAAGAAAATAGCGATTTTTCCAATCACGAGAAAACCCAGAAACCAAAATCTTAAAACCCGAGATAAGAGGAGAAGAAACATAGACGATAGAAAAGCTCGTGGATGAAAGATGTTTGTTTGGATCATATAATAAAGAAGGTAATTAGATTTGATGAATATCTGAAAATCACTAAATAAATAGATTAATAAGGGGGTCGATTAATAAGTAGCGTATCTTCATTTATATTTAGAGTTTAGGCACAACATATTTAATAAGTCCAAATTAAAATCATGCCATGGTAGAGTTTAAATAGGACTCTGTTTTAATAGAGTGATGAATCAACTGTGGTTACAATCTTCTTATCTGATCCCAAAAAAAATATTACAATCTTCTTATTTCCCATGGCAAGAGTCTCGACCATTTGCTGATATGTTAATGAATCAAACCAGAAATATAATGTTACACTGAAAAACACTTAAATACTAATGACATATTTTTGTAAATCTAAAAATTGACGAATATAGTACTACAGTTATTTGACTTTAAACCGGTTAGCTTAGTTTACAACTATATTACAATTGAAATAACCAGTCAGAAATTAATAATATAATCCTAATCATTTAGAACAAACCATGTGATTATTGAACATTTATTAACTGATATTTTTTTCAAAAATTTGCATATAGATACGACATCCCAATATATGACAAACAAACTTTGAATTTTCGTTATAAAAAATGTGATTCCTAATCTAACATTCTTAATTACCTTTCCTACAATCAACCATAATTAATTTGAAATCTAATCTTCCAAAATAAATTTACCAATGGTGTATGGTTTAAATACAAATCGATAAATTGGAAATAACTAATCAAGCGTGATTCTCTATAAATCTAACATTCCTATATAGGTTACGACTTTTAATATTGCTATTTATATTCTACAAATAAGAGAATACTAGATATTTACCCGCGCTTAAGCACGGAAATATTTTATTATTATAGATATTATTTTGAAAACCAATTTAGATGTTTAAATTTAATTAGGACACAGTTAAAAGTGTTAACACTTTTTGTTAGAAATTGATATTTTATCAATTTGTAGTTTGTCATGAAATATGTGTGTTTAATGCTAATACAAAAATTCAAATTAGTCATTAGTTTTCTCATTTGAAACAATATATGTTAATGCTTGCAAGTAGGATTGGGGAAAAAATCCAAAAAAACGAATCGAATTCAGTTCGAAAAAATAATGCTAAACCCAAACTGAAAGTGGTTAAATATTTGTATGGGTTCAAAATTTTGGTATCTAAAAACCGAAATTGAACTCCATCCCAACTGAAGTATTCCGGGTATCTGAATGTATCTAAAATAGATTTATATACTTAAATATATAATTATTTTTAGATTAAATATATAAAAAATATCCAAAATATAAAGATATATTAAGAAAATTTCAAAGTAAATATCTAAAATAGCTAAATAATACTCAAAACACCAAATATACTTGAAATATCTTTTGATTCTCTATCCAAATATTCATACCAAACCAATTTATATGTTAAGTTTTGGTATTTTGCATACAATATTCAAACTAATGTATTATATTATTTTATTTTTCGACTTTGAGAAATTTTAAATATATATGAATTTTAATATTTTTAAATAATCTAAAAAGATTATACAAACCCGAACCTAGCCCGTAAAATCTAAACCAAATCTGAACCAAAATTTATAAATATTCGAATAGGGTTGATTTAATCTCTGAAACCCGAAATTCAAATAGATACGAACCAATCCAGAAACACTTAAAAAGGTATCCAAGCGCCAATTTCATATTTTATATGAAGTAATAATTTAAGGTTTTCAAATATGCAGCAATTATAAATTTTATGAGTTCAGTCATCCACAAATTAATAATTTTCAGTCGGGTTCAAGTACTTATCTCCACAGATTCAAATTAATAATTATTATATTTTTTATCATAGGATTCATAAATGAAAACGTGAGGAGAATAAACACTTCATTCTCGTGAATACATACTATACAAAGGTCTATATGAATTATAATGTAATATTATAAAGAATTATAATGCACAGTTAAAAATTCAAAAAGAAAGTTAAAGTTGGAATGGAGATCATTACTCCTATTAATGTTTGTTTAGTCGAATATCTATGTAGATATATTAATGTTATTTTACGGATTTTATATTATATTTAAACAGAAGTGGAATATTCTATTTGCTCAAAAGGAGTTATATTGTATTGTATAAGTAAATAATTAAAAATGTTATAATTTTCTTATGAACTGTCAATAAGTCCAAATTTAAATGAAAACATTTTAAGAAATAAAAATAAGATTATATTTTAATAGAGCAGATACTCAATTAAAATCAACCCCACAATCAAGCAATATCTAATAAGCTTTCGATAATAATACCTAACGTGCACACCAGTTTTACTAAGCATATATATATATATATATATATATATATATATATATATATATATATATATATATATATATATCCCTCTGCGCTAACTTCTTTCATACTCACAACATCCACACAGAAATTCAAACCTAAAAATGTCAACCAATACAAGTTGCAACGTTCTGAAGGATGTCAAACCTTATAAACCGGTTGGAGAGTACGTGTGAAGATGCTTCATTCCTGAAAACAAAAAACCACCTTTGGGGGAGAATCACCTGAATGCATCCTTGCTGATTAAACAGTAACTGAACATGGTATCATATTTTTCTTTAGAGATATGAATCATTCATATAGACATAAATCAAAATTACTGGTATACTTAACTGTTTACTCTTCTTCGCTTATACTAGAGGTACTTCCTTCTGTGATATATAATAGCTTATCTCCCTCTATTTCTCGACTATATTTGTTGTTCATTGCTCTGCCTTCAGAACTTATACCAATTTCTCCTCTGAATTTATTCTTATGCTTCATTTCTGAAAAAAGCATAATCAATCAGAAGAATTAGATTAAAGCAGGAAAGAGTTGTCATATAATAAACTAAAAAATCGACTTACCTTTGTATGTGGAAACTGATTCAATAGAATCTCATATTTCACACAGAATTTTGTCAAACCAGAAAGCGAGTATGAGTAAATCAAATGGTTATCAAATATTCAACACGTAACTCCATTAATCTCTGAGGAAACGTTGCATGTTGGAGCTGAGATTATTTCTTGGATTTCTTATATTAATCACAAAGAGAATCTGATTTGGTAGTTTCAGTTCTCGAATCTATCAAATTTTTCGATCTACAATTGATTTACATTATAGCTTTAAGATATACAAAAAAAAATTGAAAACCATGGATCTAAAAAGAAAAAAGAAACAGAAATAGGAATTAACAGAGGCAAACAAAATCTAACCTTTATATTTTAAATCGTCTAGGTTACAATCCTGAACCTCTTTGTGAGAAACACAGATCATTTTCCTGTTTTTGCTTACAATTTGATTTCAGTGATTGTAAGGTGAGAAGATGAGAGAGCATCTTGCCGACAGAGACATAGAGAAACACAGTTTTCATATTAATTAGTTAGGTTTTGACCAAAATCCCATTGTTTTTCCCCGAAAGAAGACTATTAGTGTGAAGACGACCAACATTTACGTTCTCAACTGGCTAAGAGATATATGGAGATGGAGTACAAAATTAGAGGACTTCAAAATCGTCTGGACAAACCGAGCTTCAAATGCTTATGTAGATTTACTTGCAACAGAAGCTATACCAAATCATTCTAACTTTCATTATTATGCTTGTATTCCCACTTTTCTTCAAGGTGCCATAATAAATTATTTCTTTGATTACTAATAAACTACTTGAGTTAAAAAAAAAAAAAAGACTGTTAGTGTGGTGTTGGGCTTTATTGTTTTTTCATATTATATTATTGTCTAGTTGATTTGTTACATGTTATATTGGCCCGCTATAATTGTTTTTATTAATAGTTTATATATTATATATAGATCAAACCCAATTTGTATTTTATTTAACTAAATTAAATATAAATCCATTTTTATCATTTAGTCTATCTTATTAAAATAGAGATCATCTTTTCATGTACAAAATAAATACTCCATTTATATTATATACAATAACTAAATGCATATATATATATATATATATATATAATTTTGTAAATGAGTAACATAAATTTGACATACAAACTTTCAAATAATTAATTAGTTTTTGTATTACTAATTGTTTTATACGAACTAAAAACACAATTACTACAAATATTAATATATAAAATCAATATGACTCCTGTATAACATTTCGTAAATGCTTAAACATATATTTTTAGAAAATAAGTAATCGTAATATATATAATTAATAATTCATTATTTTAAATATTAGGATATGAGTACAATATAAAATTAACAATGGAACAAAAAAAAAATTTATGGCTGAATGTACTACTAATCATTTATTTGTGTAAAAAATACATTTAATATGATAATAATTCTACAATAATTTAATAACATTGACCATGGTTTCTAAACACACCGTAGTTACTAATGGTATATGAATTTACAATGGCTACAAATTAAAACAACCATTCAGCGCGGACGCGGGTCAAACACATATTTTAAGGGACTGCTTGTCAAAAGATTGTTGTTCAGTTGGATTTAGGCTAGTTGTGTTCGATACCAAATGATATACTAAAGGCCTAAAAGGTTTTTTGCTTCTAGGCCAAAATTATCAGGCTTGGCGGACCCATAAATATTTTTAACCATTGTCATAAATAAAATTAAATAATTATTATTATATATTATTTTAGGATTTAAAAATTTATTTTGTAATAATTTAAAGAAAAATATATTATTACAAAAAATAAGTATATAATTTTTTGTTTAAAAAAAAATATAAATATATGTACACAAAAATTAATCGTTACTATCAGTGTAAACATAAAAACAGAAAACAACTTCATTTTGATGATGAAAACAAATAAAAATATTTTCTAGAGAAAATTAAATGAAAATATCATTTATATAAACAATATACAATCATATAACCAAAATTAAAATTAAATGAAATAATGAAAATATTATATATATATATATATACTGATATTGTTTATCATCGTAAAGAAAAAAAAATT
This sequence comes from Eruca vesicaria subsp. sativa, assembly GCA_932364175.1. Lineage (NCBI taxonomy): Eukaryota > Viridiplantae > Streptophyta > Magnoliopsida > Brassicales > Brassicaceae > Eruca > Eruca vesicaria. The sequence continues at coordinate 24,114 of CAKOAT010989598.1, read as the reverse complement.
AAAACAGTATGATTGCAAATATTAGAAAACAAAACACAATTTGTAATTGCAATTTGTTGGTCCAAAACCAAAACAAAATGTTTACTTGATAATTTAGCCCCACATATAAATAATTTGGGCTTTAATTTCTATATATTTAAAATATTACATGAACTCAAACAATAAAGTTCAAGTTTGAATGACAGAAAATAAGTATATGGATGCAAGGTAGAGAGTTTGAACCCAGGTTTAGGGTGTCAACCTTAAAGAAATTTATCACTTAAGCCGCCTAATTCTTTTGTTTCAGGCTTACAATTTTGAATTTTGATTTTTAACCAGTGTCAACTGACCCCTCCTAATTCCCACGTAGGTCTGCCTCTGCTGATGGTGTATAAAAGAGTGGAATAGTTGTTGGCAAAGACTGGAAGGAGTTTGTTTAAAACAAAAACTAGAAGGTTCCTTGAGTTCGATCGAAATCTTAAGATGATTTGGAATATTATTTTTTTTTGACTAAAGGCTTAGATGATTTGGAATATTATTTGAGAGATAAGGTCATGTGGAAAGACGCAAACCCGCTGGTGGGTTCTACAATAATTTCACGTCTTTAAAATGCGTTTATGGTCTTCTTACAAAACACGTTTTCATATTCTTCAACATCCATGTAATTTGGCCTTCTTTTTTTAGTGTATAATTTTCAATTTCTATAACATCCATGCAATTCGGCATGTATTAATAAATCATTAACTTGCATTAATACATCCAACATGTGCATGAATATGTTTTATAATGATAGTGATACAAACATAGTCGTCTTATTATCACCAGATTTGGAAAATCACATCATATGGGTTGTTTTATAATTCTGTCTTTCAAACCAAATTTTTATTTTAAAGAAAAAAACACGACCTATGATTCAGTTTATAAATATGATTAGTCTGTTCTCTTCCATTTTTTGTTATTTTTAATTTACAGAAGAAAAAAAAAATATTTCAAAAAACTGGGTATGCCAACCTTCAAACATTTAACTGTATGGCCGGGGAAGTGAATCAAATGATCACCATATAATTTTAAAGGCATGTTTCATTTAATTTTTACGTGTAACATCAATATTTATAGCCTTTTTAGCATTGTTTATCAAAAAATTATTAACTGTAATGTAGATGCTTCCTTTGACCAGGTTTCTCAAGTCATCTACCATACATAAATGATAAAGAACTCTCGTCAATCATAAAATTTGGAATCTTTTTATTATAGTTCTTCTCGAGAACTGATTTATAAAACTATTTCGTTTAGCTTATATATAATTTCCTTTTAGTTTGTGTAGAATATGATACTCCCTCCGTTTCATTTTAGTTGTCATTATATGGTTTTGCACACAAATTAAAAAAACATTTAATTTTACATATTTTAAAAATAAAACACAATTACCTATACACCTAACCACTTTTCAACCAATAGAAAAATAGAATATTATTTAAAACTAAAATCTTTAGTCTTAAACTCTAAAACCACATTTAATTTATGACAGAAAAATTAAACTTAGAATAACAAATATTTTAAAATGGAGGGAGTACTATTTCAAGGAGGAACGTACAAAGTTTAATTGAAAATTGTCTCTTTCCCTGATAAATTTTCGATTAAATACATATCTAAAGTGACCACGTGTCTTTAATGGAATTTCCATTGCATTACCTTTTCTCTTTTAAACTAGGATAAGACATGTGCCTTGTGCAGAGTGAATATATGTAATTAAAATATAAAATTTTAGTATTGACAAAATTTAATATTTACATATGATTGTTTTTGTATGTATTTGGAATTTAAGAATTTTGAAATTTTTATATAATTATCTATATGTATGATAAGAAACAATTTTAGTTATAAATGTAGATCAAATCTTAGAATTTAATGGATCTGATTTCATATATCTTTTCACTTTTCAGTGTTCGAGTGATGGAAAATAAATGGAGTGTCACTGGGGTTGATTGGTAGAGTATTAGCAAGTTCTCTAATGTTTTTTAAGAAGCAATTGGTACAATATTTTCATTTAAAATATATAAAGTTTCAAAACTAATTTAATATAATTTATTTATCTGTCTAATAATATTAGAAAATTATATTTTTTACAAATTATTATTTTTTAAAATAATTTATAAAAAAATTATGTTAAATTTTAAATTATTTTTAAAAACAATATTTTAAGTTTTTCAAATACAAATAAACAATTTAAAATTAATTATAGTCATGATTTAACATAACCATTATGATTTAAAAAACTAAAAAGTCAAAAATTAACAAATTAAAAATTAACTCAGTTTTATATCATGATTTAACAATTTAAAAATTAATTATGGTTATGAGAAGTTTACGTTCACGTGTCAGTCCTATTTATCTTCCATTTTTCTCTTGCTATGTTTTTTTTATATTTTGGTTATTACTCGATATAAATATTTATTTTGAATTTTATTCTCATTTCGTTTGTTTTNTTAATTATGGTTATGAGAAGTTTACGTTCACGTGTCAGTCCTATTTATCTTCCATTTTTCTCTTGCTATGTTTTTTTTATATTTTGGTTATTACTCGATATAAATATTTATTTTGAATTTTATTCTCATTTCGTTTGTTTTAGAAAATACTTAAGATTTAAAATAATTAAAGAGATACATACTTAGGTTAAGATCTGCACTTAATGCACAATAAGTATTTTGTATTTATTATTTATTTTATATTTTTATGCATATTATAAATAATAAAATAATAAATATATATTAAATAACTAAGAAATCAGTTACTATTATGTAATAAATTGGCGTATGCATATAAATTTAACTATTACTCTTGTTTATTCACAATTAGGGTAAATAAATCAAAATAATCAATCTTATATATTGTATATGATATATAATTAAACTTAAATGAAATAAACATAGTAATATAATACACTTTTAATATGTATATTTATTAAATGAGGTTTCTACTCATATGATTTTATGATTATTTGCATATTTGTGTAACAAAACATTAAACCAACGAATATTTTTTAAGGTGAGATGTTTAGTAGTTTCAATAATTTATAATCATTTAAAAAAATAATGACATATTTCAAAATTAAAATATTAACTTTTCAATATATGTTCAAGGCAAATATCAAAATATAAGTATGTATTTTCATATAATGTATAGTTTAATTAAAATATATTAAATATATATAAACTAAAATTATTTTTTCATATGGTCTTATAATCATTATATTTTAGTATAGAAAAAAAAATTAAAACCTTGATCTTAAAAGTTTATGTGGGACTTTTAACAGTTTTAGTAATTTATACTCATTTTGAAAAATTCGAAATACAACATACACAAAAAATCTAGATTTTTATTATATGATTAATGTAATTATATAATTTATTTTAATAATAAAGAAATAAACAAAATGAAAAAAATATACAGATTGTTATCAAATCTTTATTTTTTAAAATCATTAATTGTCATATATATATTTTGATCACATTAGGTAATTCCGTAGGTTTTATTTTGATCACAATAAATATTTGATATATGCGGCCAACTATAGCCTACGGAATATTATATTGCTAGTAAAAATAATTTTTAAACTATACAATATATCACATGCTCTAGAATCCTTGAGATTTGAAATAGAAGCCAAAGAGCTATGCCACGTAGGATTAGGGTTATTTTTAATTCTTGCAAACTTAAGGTTACAACTTTTTAAATGATTCTCAAATAATATATATAGGGGATTATCTTGTTGACGGTCAGATTGTTACAAAGGCATCTAGGGGTAATTTAAGGATTTATTTGTCATATAACCAAAAAAAAAAATAGATTTTTAGTGTAAAGTTAAAGAGTTATTAGAAAAAGAAATAAGGAAAGAGAATGTATTTTTAGTTAGATAATGGATTGTGCCTTTTTTATAGCTATAAGGATAAATTTCCCGTAATTTAACTTATTCGGAATATAGATTCGATCAATTGTTTAATCCTATTTTTTTATTTACATGAATGACTGTCTTTTAGCATGTGTAAACAGAAAATAAGCTAGAAATCTAAACATAATTAGATGATTTTAAAAATAAATATAGTTAATGTCTACAACTTTACAGTTGAGTTATATTTAAAATTAAAATTTATAATAAATAAAAACGGGAAACATATACAAATAGATTTATTAACTTTAAAATAACATCTAGATATCATTTAAGGTCTAAAAATAATTTGAGATGCCACTACTCAATTAGATATCAAAATTAAAAATTCGAGGTGATGAGAAATTTGTGGAAACAAATGTTCTGATCCTGGATGATGTATTATACAAATTTTAATTTATTCTCAAAATTTATTCTGACACATATTTAATTCTAAGAAAATCTGATAACTTTAAGATATAAACCTATATAATTGGTAAAATATATCTTCCAAAATATTTAAAAGTTAACTTACGAAATAATTTTCATCAAAATTTTAAAAATCACAGAAAATATTAAATTTACGTCTGTAATCTTTAATTTTGTTAAAATTAGAAACATGAATTACATTTTAACTAAAAAATACGCTAGTTATAATTAAATTTTATTTTATATAATTTGCATATCATATCGCAGTGGATATTCAGCTTCTTTTTACAAATATCCAACTTTGAAATTTTTTTGTTTCGATGGTAAATTTACTAATCAACATATGTAGCAAAATTATGGATCTAACGAATCCAAATCTGAAATTAGATACTCTAATATTATAAAATATTAAATTTGTGTCCTTTCCTACAAAGCCGTAGGGTCAATTCATTCCAAAGTTTGTTTACAATTTGTCTACAAGGATAGGGGATCGCAATAATTCGGTAACATACACTAAAGATCTGCGAAAATATAATTCTAAATATAATGTCAAAGTCCATAATGATAACGTGACACATTTTCATAGTATATTTCATAAATACACTCATAAGTCTGTCATTGTGAATAAAATAAACCAATTATTGTTCTTAACGAGAAATAAATTCATAATTGTTTAAAATTATTTAAACAGAATATATCGTAATATTATTGGGGGGGGGGGGAGGAGGGGTGATTGGCAAATCTCCGGCTTTAGAATAGTAGCTATAGATTTTATTGTGGTAGATGTAAATTTTATTACTATATATTTATATTAATGATTTTCAAAATACTAAAAATAAAGGGATGTTAGTGGAACTTATATTTCTATAGAATTTGTTGATTTTAAAATCTAAAGGGGTTGTTAGTGGGGTGTGAAATTATAATGATTGTTAAAATTGTTTAATTCCATTCTTATTGGTTAATGGATTCTAAGATTCTTAATAAAATTTAGTGTTGTTAGTTTTATGATAAAATTTAATGTTAATAGTTTAATAATTCTTTATTGACATTTCATTATTATTCAAATAGTTTAGTTTTTAATGATTATATGCTTCTATCAACTCTAGTATTATTGAAACTAAGATTTTAGACTATTTAACTCATAATGCAAAACTTCACAAATCTTGCATATATACTCTAGATTCTTTAAACCATTGTATTATAATATTTTGATAAACTTTTTTAAAAAAGGAAAACTCTTTATAACTCTTTTCAAGTTTAATAAATCTCTTGATCTGGAAATAATTATAGAGAATTTTGTATATTGTGAAAAACTATGAAAATAAAGTAATATAATGATTTTAGGAATTAAAGAAAAACATTTAGTATTCTCAAAACTTGTTTTGTGAGTTAAAATGTTAAGAAATTAACTCCCAATAACACTTACTTTCATAGATTTGTAGAATAATTAAAATCTAAACTTTTTGAATAACAAATGATTTTGTATAGAATTATAAAATCATCAAGCCAATAACACTAGACTTAAAAATTCTAAGAATTATTATAAATTCAATTTCCACTAACACCCTTTTAAAGTTCTAGAAAAAAACTGGTTTCGAAGACCATTTTATTTCATAGTTTAGTTTTAGGGTTGTAGCTTTAAATTATTTTTTAAAAGCAAGATTGGTAAAATATAGTAACTATAGAAAGAAAATGAATTGTAGAAATCACTCATAACACTTACCAATCATCCACATATCTACTTTATTAATTTAGAGTCATATTTTTTATCTAATATAGACAAGTCTTAGTAGAACCATTTGTTTAATTACTTAGTATGACATCGTGATTATTTTAAATCTTACAAATCTATTGATAAGAATCTAACAAAATCTTATCAAAATTTTGAATACTTTTTATAAAATAATGCAATAATTAATTTCATAATTACTAATATAATATTATTATTATTATGATAATATTAACTAAAATTTTATTACAAGCAAAAGTTAAAAATTCTTTGCTATTTTTATAAATTTTATAATTATAGTGTATATTATTTTAAAATATAAGTACTATATGAATTAAATAAAAAACCTCTATAAAATGTTAAATTTTCCTATTTTATTTTAAAGGTTCTTTCCTTTAAATAAAAATAAACTATTATTTACCGTTAAAAAGGTTAAAATTCATAATTTATGTATAATTTATACAAAAAATATTAGCATATGTTAAACTTTTATATCTACAACTTTCTATCATATTAATTAATTTAAACTCACAACAATATATTATCTAAAATGATTATATAAAAATATAATACAATATATTAACTAACGTTTAGTCCATGTGCTATTTACAAACAGTATATCAGAAACACTACAAGAAAACTAAGAAGTTACTACGAAATTTTATTAGGAAAATCATTCCTCGTAAAGTTAATACGAAATTACTTCGAAATTACGAGGAAACCATTTTTCCTCGTAAGGTCCTCGTACAGGTACGAGAAACATATTTCCTCGTAACACCGTAGTAACGTTACGAGGAAATTACGTGGCGATAGTACATTTCCTCGTAAGCCCGTAGTAAGTTAGTTTCCTCGTAAAGTCCTAGTAAAGTGTTACTACGAAATTAAGAGGAACAGATTTGTTACTACGAAAGGAGGAACTGGATAGGAAATATGGAATTTAAATCAAAAACGTGTTTTGTACCTACATTTCCTAGAAATTTCCTAGTAAATGCTCAGATTCGAAAATTTCTATAAATACCACAATTGTGATTCATTTGAAACACACCAAAAAATAATCAGCTATAAGCTTGATCAAACACAAAAAAATGTCCGGTCTGGGAAATATTTTCGAGTTGAGGAAGTGGATGTATTCACACAGAGATAATAGCGAAAGGGTGACGAATGAATATCTCGAAGGGTTGGAGACATTTATGCATCAAGCAGATTCTACACCTCTCACGCAGGAAAGTGGTAAGATGTTTTGTCCTTGTCGGAAATGCTGCAATACAAAATTAGGTCATCGTGAAAATGTTTGGAAGCATTTAATAAATAGAGGTTTCATGCCATATTATTATATTTGGTATCAACATGGAGAAAACGATGCTAGTTGTAGGAATGAAGGTAGCAGTAGTAATAGCAATTTTCAGGTTGAATCGATTGATCATTTGCGTAATGAAAATAGCTATCATCACCAAGAGGAACAAATGGTAGATTGTGATAGGGTTCATGATATGGTAGGTGATGCCTTTGTAACTCATGATGATGATGATGAAGTTGAAGAACCTAACTTAGATGCAAAAAAAATTATGAAATGTTAGATGCTGCGAATGAGCCAATTTACAGTGGTTGTAGAGAAGATCTGTCTAAATTGTCGTTGGCTGCTAGAATGATGAGTATTAAAACCGATCACAATCTACCTGAAAATTGTATTGATGCATGGGCAGACTTGTTTAAATAGTATTTGCCAGAAGACAATGTGTCTGTTGAATCTTATTATCAGATTCAGAAATTGGTATATAGTCTTGGGTTGCCCTCGGAGATGATAGACGTTTGCAACGACAACTGCATGATTTACTGGGGAGATGATGAGAAGTTAGAAGAATGTCGATTTTGTAAAAAGCCACGATTCAAACCGCAAGGTCGAGGGCGTAATAGGGTACCGTACCAAAGGATGTGGTACCTACCAATCACAGACAGATTGAAAATATTGGACCAATCTGAGGAGACTGCTGGAGGGATGAGATGACACGCCGAGCATACTCAGACGGATGGAGAGATGACTCATCCATCAGATGCAAGAGCCTGGAAACATTTTAACAATGTACATCCACATTTCGCTAGCAATAGCCGGAATGTGTAACTTGGATTATGCACTGATGGATTTAGTCCATTTGGAATGTTTGGGAGACAATATTCATTGTGGCCGGTCTTTCTTACACTGTATAACCTGCCACCGGAGATGTGCATGCGACGAGAGTTTCTATTTATGATCATATTAATACCTGGTCCAAAACATCCAAAAAGATCTCTCGACGTTTTTCTACAACCACTGATAAAAGAGTTGAAAGATTTGTGGTCGACAGGGGTGAGGACATATGATTGTTCAACGAAAACAAACTTTACGATGCGAGCGATGCTTTTGTGGACCATAAGTGACTTTCCTGCATATGGTATGTTGTCTGGGTGGACTACACATGGNTACCTGGTCCAAAACATCCAAAAAGATCTCTCGACGTTTTTCTACAACCACTGATAAAAGAGTTGAAAGATTTGTGGTCGACAGGGGTGAGGACATATGATTGTTCAACGAAAACAAACTTTACGATGCGAGCGATGCTTTTGTGGACCATAAGTGACTTTCCTGCATATGGTATGTTGTCTGGGTGGACTACACATGGGAGATTAGCTTGTCCATATTGTAATGAAATGACAGATGCGTTTCAGTTGAAGCATGGTAGGAAGACTAGTTGGTTCGATTTTCACCTTCGATTTCTTCCCGTTTACCACCCATACCGAAGAAACAAGAAATTGATCAGGCACAAAAGGGTTGTCAGACACACTCCTCCTCCATATTTAACTAGAGAACAAATCAAAGCGCAAATCGATTACTACTATGCTCTAGAAATAGCTCCTCGTGGTGGGAATTGGCATGTTCCCAGTAATATGCATGATTCTTATGGTGTTCAGCACAATTGGCACAAAAAGAGTATATTTTGGGAATTGCCATATTGGAAAGATCTTCTTTTGCGCCACAACCTTGATGTGATGCATATAGAGAAGAACTTTTTTGAGAACATCATGAACACTATATTGAATGTCCCAGGGAAGACGAAAGATAACGTAAAATCAAGGTTGACTTACCCGATATCTGCTCAAGGAGTGAGCTACATATAAAAAGCAATGGGCAAGTTCCAGTTCCAATATTCAGACTGTCATCAGATGCGTTGTTCAACTGGGTGGCTTCAGAAGTGAAGTTCCCTGATGGGTATGTTTCAAATCTCTCAAGATGTGTTGAGAAAGGGCAAAAATTCTCTGGGATGAAGAGTCTGTGACTCTCTGGGATGATTGTCATGTCTTTATGCAGCGACTACTTCCCTTTGCGTTTGCGGAGCTACTACGGGCAAAAGTACATGAAGCACTTTCAGGTAATTTATTAATATATTACGATGACATGATTAATTTATTTATATATATATATATATACTAATGTGGATAATTTTTGTTTTCGTATATATATAAGGAATTGGAGCATTTTTTAGGGATCTGAGCACCCGCACTCTTAAAGTGGAAGTTGTCCAACAACTTCATGAAAACATCCCCGTCTTAATCTGCAACTTGGAGAAAATATTCCCGCCTACTTTTTTCGACGTCATGGAACACCTAGTTGTCCACCTCCCGTATGAAGCATTACTTCGTGGACCCGTGCATTATGGATGGATGTATCAGTATGAAAGGGCCATGAAAACTTTGAAAGGAAAAGCCAAAAACCTAGCAAGAGTTGAAGGTTCTATTGTTGAGGGAAGTTTGACGGAAGAAACATCACATTTCACTTCGTACTACTTTGCACCGAAAGTACGTACAAGGAAACGAGCTCCAAGAAGATATGATGATGGTGGTGTCGTGCTGACATATATGGAAGACGATGTTCCAGACATCTTTCGTCAAATTGGGCGATTGGGTGGGAAATTGAAAGAGGTTTGGTGGTCGAGTGATGAAGACGTCCATAGTGCACACCTTTATATTCTTCTTAATTGCGAGCATCCATTGATTGCTTATTTTGAAAGGTAAATATATAAACATACACACTTATATATATATATATATATATATATATATATTTTCAATATTAAATATATAACATAACATATATGATTTTACAGCCAATTTGAGACTCAAGTCGAGGAAGCAATACCTGGTATATCGACAACTGAGTTAGACAAAAGGAAAGATCAACACTTTATCAAGTGGTTGAGGAAACATGTATTTATTTATTACTTAAATTGTATGCATACATTACCACAAAGTAACTCTAATGTCTAGTTATATTACTTTTTGTTGCAGGTTGATTATGACGATCCTGAGTATCCCGCATGGTTTCGCGAATTACTTCAAGGTCCAGTTGCAAAGGTCACTACATCATCGATGTATTTCACCCGAGGCTATACTTTTCATACCTATGACTATGGTAGACACCAGACGACAAGTAATTATGGAATATGTGTGAAAGGCGAAACAGATTTCAACGGGATCTTGCAGGAGATTTATGAAGTTCAATTCCCGGGTATGAGTTTGAAATGCGTTATCTTCAAGTCTGAGTGGTACGACCCCGTCGTTAACAGAGGTGTTCGGATTAACAAGAACGGTGTAGTTGATGTCAACGGTGGACGAAGGTATAACAAATTCTTTTTTTTAATATCCAGGTTTCCAGTATTAATTAGTTTTTACATTGATCTTTATTTTCGTAGGTACAACAAGTTCGAGCCTTTCATATTAGCTTCCCAAGTAGGGCTTCATTCCATACCCTCGGATTATTACCTCGGGAATAAACTGGTTAGCTGTTATCAAAGTTACACCTCGAGGACGAATTATCGCTGGAGAATAACCACCATTACAAGAAGAAAACACCAATGAGATCGAGGAAGCTAAAGCAGAAATTGATGAGTTCCTACTCATTGATCGCATAATCGTGAATACGAAGCTGTTCCTGATCACTCCACGGACGAATGTGTAGACGACGAGTTTTTAGAAAATGATGATGTCTCAACAGATTACGACAATGTATCCGAATGAATTATGTATGTTTATATGTTTAATCACAAAAATGAATTTGGATTATATATGTTTTAAGTTTGTTTAATCACAAAATCAATTTGCATTTGGGGTCTGGGGTTTATGTGTAGAAGAGGTTAGGAGTTTGGTTGTAGAAGAGGTTATAAGTTAAGAAAATTGGGGTTTGGGGTTTCGAGTTTAGGGATTTATAAACCCTTTCCTCGTAAGGCCCTAGTAAAAGAAAACGCGGGCATAGCCGTTTTCTTGTAAGGTTCTAGTAACGGTATTACTAGGGGTTTACGAGGGAAAAAACGCGGGAATAGCTATTTCCTCATAAAGAGTTTTCCTCGTAAGGTCCTAGTAATGTTATTACTAGGACCTTACGAGGAAATAAAAACGCGGGTATAGATATTTCCTCGTAAGGTCCTAGTAACGTTACTAGGGCTTTACGAGGAAACAAAATTCCTTATATATACTCGAGCAATCCGATTTCTCATTTTGTAGTAAGCTTCTCTCTGAATCCTCTAAAGGTTCTCTAATTCGTAGTTAGGTGATTAGATTAGGGAATTTAAATTAGGTGGTTAGTTTAGGTAATTTAGATTAGATGGTTAGCTTAGGTAATTTAGATTAGGTGGTTAGTTTAGGTAATTTAGATTAGGTTGGTTTATTTTTTTAACTGTTTTTTTAAATTATACGGGAATTAATGTTTTGATTTTTTTTTAAAAAAATATAGATGCCTAGACAGAGCAAGATTGCTAGGGCTTCTGGTAAGAGGACGTCGTCTCTCGAGGGGAGTAACTACGGAGATATTTTTGGGCGTCAGGATGCTCCGGGTTCATCTTCGTCAGCTCCCGGTTCATCTTCGATTCTGTATCCTGACGCTGTTCCCAAGACTCAGGGAGCTTCTACGGCGTCCCGGCAACCACCTCCTCCTCCACCACCACCTCCTCCTCCTCCTCCACCGGTCGGGGTTCATCCCGATTTGCAGGTGCCGCTGAACGCACTCTTTGCGGTGTACACGGTGGAGGATATTTGGCCCTTCTAGGCAGAGAAGGGCTGCCAGAGTTAGATCCTATCTGACGGGACGGCGAAAACGTATTATGGTATGTTTTTATTTTTTTATAAGAAAATTAATTTATTTCTTAATTAACAAAAAATTTACAAATTAATCTAATCAATGATTTATTTGTGTCTTTCCAAGTTTGGTCTTGACAATTGTGTCGCAACTAGCGTCACAGACTGTATCAAGGGATACTTTCCCGATACAGCTCCAAACTGGAAGAAGACGGCGAGCCACACATAAAAGACGTAGTTCAAATCGTTCGCTGTAAGTTTAATTAATGATCAACTTAATTTATTTTTAATTATTTAAAATTGTTAATATTATTGAACTAATCCGTCTCTTATTTTTTCTGGTTACAGCAAAAATATCGTTGGTCTATTGGGATTCACCAGCGGATGAAGAAGGAGTTTGAGGGCAAGGCAAGAGCACGATTGCTCGACATGGTCTACAACTGGAAGGGCGACTATCAGGTATAGATTTATAAATTATAATATATATATAGTTTTAAAAATATTATTGACTTTAATTCTAATTATTTTAAATCAGGTGGATGGTTACGAGGACGGGAAACCCGATTGCCTCACAACCACGGTGAGGGATGGCCTCATCAGCTATTGGGGGTTGCCGGACTCGGTCAGAACCTCCCACACAAACCCCGGGAACCGCATGACCAGAGACGAGCATGGCAACACGAAGATGCTTCACACCACGGGTCGAAAACCTCACGGGGGAATTCGTCTAGACATGGTAAGATGATTTTTAATAACTATTTGATTTTTATTTTATTTGAATATTCCAAATTAATATTTAATTTTAAAAATTACTTTTAGGCTAAAGAGACAGGAGTTCTTCAATCTCTGAAAGACCTTTACGAGAGGACCCACCGGAACAAGGCTGTGCAGTTTGTAGATCCTGCTTCCGAATGGATCTACAACGAGGTTGTTGCCCGAGTTGACGAGCGCCAGACCCAGCTGACACAGCAGACTGGGACTCCAGTCATATTATCCACTGTTGAAGTGGATAAGATTTACAAGGAAGTAAATAATTTTTTTACTATTAATTTTTCTTATTTATTTTAATTTTTTTCTTAACGTTATTAATATTTTTATTTACAGGTCGCGCCTAGGAAAAAGGGGCGTATCGTCGGGATTGGCTCGGTTAACGATGTCCCTGCAGCGACATCGTCTTATCATCAGGAGCAGCACGATATCAATGTTCAGCTACGCTCGCAGTTGGCTTCGCTCACCGAGCATGTGACTTCTCTCACCGAATGTCCTCGACATTTTGGCGGTTGGAAACCCGCAATTGAAGGAGATGTTGCGTCAGAGACGGAAACGTGGAGGGATTCCAACCCAATAGCATCCACCATCACAGTCACAGCCGGCAACCAACTTTGGAGAGAAGCAGAATTTGGCGAGCCAGGACGAGTTCGTTCGGCAATTTCACGACCAGCATCCGTAGTTTTTTTTTTTTTAATTCTATATTATGAATTTTAAAACTTAATTGTATATTATTTAGAAAATATTTTCTTTTTTATTTTTTATTTATAATTTGATTTTTTTATTTTTTAAAAATAAATTATTTATATTTATAATTAATTTTTTTTAATAGGGAAAAAAAATTTCGAAGCAAAATCCTCGTAAAGGTTTCCAAGTAATGTCCTCGTAATTAATTCTAGTAAGTTCCTCGTAACGTATTACTACGAGCTTACGAGGAAAAGCTTACTACGAACTTACGAGGACCTTACGAGGAAAATCTAACCACGTCTTTCCGAGGAAACATTTCCTCGTAAACTCGTTAGGACCTTACGAAGAAAAAAGGCTTTACGATGAACGTGTTTTGATGAAACGCGTTTCCTCGTTATTTCCTAGTAAAAGGCCATTTATTAGGAAATAACGAGGAAAACCCGTCCTAGTAATGGAGGAGTTTTCTTATAGTGAAAATTTTAATAATTTAAAAGATACTAATAAAATCTATATTAAAAAAAAATATCTTTTAAACATAAATTTGTTGAGAGTGATCTTATCTCTTTTTTACATTTTATGTTGTGGTACATACATGATGGTGAACTATTTGTTATTTAAATTTTATACAAGTTAAGTTGAATTTTTAGTTAAATTATTACCAAATGAGTCCCACTTTGGTCCTTTAATTCCTCATGGAAGAATGAATTTATAAAGGATAACTTCCCTCTCTAATTTTGATGAGGAACAAAATGAACAAAATTTCTTATTTTTTAATTATTCAATTTCTTAACTGAAATTTTGTTCATTTACTTGTTCAGTTTTTCCATTCATCTAAGAGTCACTAATTAAAGCCTACATTTTGTGGTCCAAGTATGGTTCATTGCTTTTTTTTTTCTTCGGAAATGGTACGTAAAACATTGTATTATTGCATAGCGTTACAAAAAATATATACAAATTTATTATTTTTCATTATAAAAAAATCTATTGAGAAAATATAAAAAAAAATTACTAAAAGTTTTAAATATTTTTTAATAAAATAATGCATTAATTTAATAAAAAATCAAATTATAATCTTTCAAACTTAAAATATTTATGTTGGTTTCAAAATATTTTTGATCAAATATACAATTTTTATATTTGATCAAAGTGTAGTATTTTAAAATGGAACACAAAAAAATACTATTGTAAAAATAAAAAGTAGTATAATACTCTAAAATCTTAATTTAATACCATATCATCCAAAAATATCTTATAAGGATAAAATTTACTAAAATAATATCATATATGCTACTATATATAAAATTTAACAAAATAATATGACTAAATTAATTAAAATGAGAATATATTTATTTATAAAATCTCGAAATAAACTAAAATGATAGATAGTTAATTTTTTTAAACACAACACGGAAATATAAATTATCTTAAGTAAATATTCTTTTTATAGTATAACTAAATAAACAAAAAAAAGATATTGTATGCAAACTGTATAAATTTATTAAAAACATATTTTTAAATAGAATTTATACTTTCTTTTTTCCTAAAATCCAGGCCAATAGGATGCTATTTTATTATTCAGATTATGAATTTATTTTATTGTACTCAAAAATATATTAGTATGCATAAAAATATTATATATTAATAATGTTGAATAACAAAGTAAAAAGTATAAAACAAATCATTATATATTAATAATGTTGAATAAAAAACCTAGACAATAAGATTATAAAGTATGATTATATCTAATATCTATATTTATAAAATGAAAAATATTTTTGCACGAGATACAAATCAAACTCTAGTATATCATTAACCTAGAATGATCAAATGGGTTAATATTGACTTTTTTAGGTCTCAATTCCAAAATACAATTTTGCTACTTCAAGTTCTTGGGTATTTAGTAACTTCTGGCTAGTATACATTCCTTTTCGATGTGTTTGACTGTTTCGTTTGAAAAATATATGCACACGACTAATCCAACTAAGAACAACTCCAACCATACCACTAAATTTAATATTAAAATTACATCAAATTTGATATTATGGAATCAAATATTTTACTGTCATCTCCAACCATGACACAAAATTTAATATTATTTTATGTTTTAAGTTTGAATAATTTATATTTTATTATTTGTAATTGATAAATAATTATTTTATCACACTTAAATATTATGTTTGTTCATTTTTTGTAATTTTATATTTATAAAATTTATTTACATTTATATTTTTGGTTTAACAATATTATATATTTATTTATATAAAATATTAATTATATTATAAAAGTATCAGTTATGTATTAGTTATTGATTAAAATTTCTATGATATTTTATTTTTTAAAATAAAATAAATAATAGTAATAGTCTAGTGATTTCTTACTTGAAAATAAAGTTAAAAATATTGTAATTATGTAAAAGTAACTATTAAGTATAAATGATAATAATTAAAAATTTGAACTAATTTATAATAATAGTTAAAATATAATATTAAATGAAACATAATAAATATTATATAAAATAATTGGTGTGATGAATAGTGTTACACCAAATTTGATGTAACACTTCCTACACCAAATTTGATGGAATAGTGTTATTTTTGGTGTTCCATTGGAGATATAATTACATCAAATTTAGTGTTTTGGTGTCCATTGGAATTGGCCTAAAACATCAGAGTATGGAGAATTTTTCTATCCAATGTTATATATTATCGGCTGAGTATGGGGAATTCTTCTATCCAATGTTGTATATTATGGGTTGATTTGGTAAGTCTTGAAAAAAACAAACTTAATAGTACACTAGATCTCGACCCGCACAACCGTGCGGGTATTTTAATACGAAAATATTTGAAATTATATAATACTCACTCCGTTTTAAATAGATGATGTTTTATAAGATTTATTTTATTTCAAAATATAAGATGTTTTGAGATTTTAAAGTATATTTTGAGGTTTTAAAGTTATCTTTAACTTTATTGGAAGTTGTTCAACCGATAAAATTTTACTCTTTTTAATAATTTGTTGAATAATTATAAAATTATATCTTTATAAATACTTTTGTAAAAGAATGTAAATTTCTTAATTTTTGTGCTATGATCCAAAACATCATATATTAAGTAATGGAGGGAGTAAAATTTATCAATAAATAAATATAATTTGATTGTATATACTATCCAATTTTATAATAATATTTATGTAGCTAATAATATCTATTATTAATTTAAATTTATAAATTTGTCTTTTTGTAACAATTTTTAAAAACATTATTATGTAACATTACTAATTTATATATATTTTGTTTTATTTCTAAATTTTAAATATATAAAAATTAAATTAAATTGGACCTACATAATACATAAAAAAAATTTTGGGATACTGTTAAAAGTATATTACATAATTTTTGTTAAAAAGGAATTAAAAAATTATATTCTGTGATAATTAAATTTTTAATCAAATAATTTTTGAAACTATATCTTGAAAAGATTCTATAAGATTTTTAAAAGATTTTGTTAGAATTTTCTTAAAATTTATTTATTTGTATTTCAAATAAAAATTAAAGATATGAAAAGATATTATAATGATGTTATATAATATAAAATTTCTAAGGATGGTCCAAACTTAAAAATCACACATGAAGTGAATCATGACTTCTCTTTTAATATAATAGACTAGATTTTGACCCGCGCAACCACGCGGGTGTCTTTTTAAAATAGAAATAAAGAAATTGTAAACTACGTCGGTTGTGTATTTCAGTTTTGCATGTTGAAACAATCAAATTGATATATTAGATAAGTAATTTGTAATTTGATAATTCTTTACAAATCATAATGTTTTCTAGTGTTTTTGTTTGTAGAATATATTCATTTTTTTAATATATGACGTTTTAGATAATTATTTTTACTTCAAATTAGATAATATTTTCAATTTTCAATGCAAGTTTATTTATTTTTCTTTTTATATAATTCTTACTATTCTCCTGTTAGTGTTTTTATTTGTTGAATTCAGATTGGTAGACTTAAAACATATATTGATTTCAAAAATATAGATTTTGTTATATAATTGAACCTTACATGAATTTGATTTTGGTAATTATAGATTAGCCAACATAAATATATTAAATATATTTTGTGAAAAATTAAGTATGGTATAACATAATATATGAAGAGCATGAAATTTATGTGATGGTAAGTATATGCTTTTGATAATCATGTTATAAATCAAGATTTAGATTCATGTAATTAAGAATTGTACAAAAAGAAACCAAGCATTAATTTTCATCAAAAAATAATCGAAAAAGTTAAAATTGTATCTTTCTGCGTACCAAAAAATGTTGGTACCTTTTCTAATCATTTGATTATTTTAAGTGACTACTATCGTGAAGAGAATATATAGGCCAGCAAGATTTTAGGTTAATCTTGTTTTAATATGTTGCATTAATCTTATATAATAAAACAGAGATTTCTCCCTTCTCCATCGTCCACGTCAGCCATCACCTAAGGGCATTTTTTGCCACCTGTCCACTTTCTTTACGTGAAAACTCTCAACTCAGCTTATTCTTTTTAGGCTACTAATGATTTTCTTTGTGGGCCTTTCTTCCCATCTCGCTCATCTTCTTTTTAGGTTTCTACTCCTC
>CAKOAT010988487.1:95907-136101 GCA_932364175.1 Eruca vesicaria subsp. sativa | reverse complement strand
CCACATATTAAGTGGTATTTGAATGTTAAATAAATTAATCATTGGAATTTTAAAATGATTCACATGTACCATTAATAAAAGTTTAGCAAACATATATAAAAATTTGGAGTGGGTTTAGGTATTTTTTAAACAACACGAAAGATGGTAAATACTATATATATTATTTAAGTAGAAAATTCAGCTTTTTCATAGGGGATAACCTACATATTTCAAGAAAAATTATCAAAAATGGAATTTTTGTTTTAATGCATAGATACATCATACACCGCTAGAGTATGAATATTAAATAGGTTTGAGACCTTAAATGTTTTCGTTTCTCCAGAAAATAGGATTTTTATTGGGGTTAATCTACATATTAAGTGGTATATGAATGTTAAATAAATTAACCATTGGAAAATTTGAAAGGATTCACATGTACCATAAAGATAAGTTTAGTAAACATATATAAATATTTGAAGTGGGTTTAGGTATATTTTAAACAACACGAAAGATGGTAAATAGCATATATAGTATTTAACTAGAAAATTCAGGTTTTTCATAGGGGTTAGCCCACATATTTCAAGAAAATTATAAAAAATGGAATTTTTGTTTTAATGCATAGCTACATCATATACCGCCATAGTATGAATATTAAATAGGTTTGAGACCTTAAATGTTTTCGTTTCTCTAGAAAATTGGATTTTTATTGGGGTTAATCCACATATTAAGTGGTATATGAATGTTAAATAAATTAATCATTGGAAAATTTGAAATGATTCACATGTACCATAAAGATAAGTTTAGTAAATATATATAAATATTTGAAGTGGGTTTAGGTATTTTTTAAACAACACGAAAGATGGTATAGTATTTAACTAGAAAATTCAGGTTTTTCAAAGGGGTTGACCCACATATTTCAAGAAAAATTATCAAAAATGGAATTTTTGTTTTAATTCATAGCTACATCATATACCGCCATAGTATGAATATTAAATAGGTTTGAGACCTTAAATGTTTTCGTTTTTGCAGGTGTCTAATGGATTTGCTACACCTTTATCGAGATTTTGTACTTCATAAATTTATATTATTTATGGATAATAATTTTATTTTTATTTTGGGAGCTTATTTTGAAATTTATTATATTTTCTTTTAATATGCGTACAGAAATAAGGTTGAAAATTAAACATAATACTATTATTCACCTAAAAATAAAAAATACAACATATATATAATATAATTCTAATTACACATGATAATATAAAATCTGTTACTTCTAAAACTGTCAATTCTTTTTATAAGAAGTCTTAGCAAATCCATTAGATGACGAATGAAAATATTTTCGTAAAACACACTAATTATTTTGAGACTTTGCAATTATACATACACACAATAACTGCTCGCACCATGTGCGTTATTTTATACCCTCTCATACAATGTCAAATATTGAGTACCGGCTTTTCTCCATGGTGTAGGGTTTCTCCAAAACATGGTGTAGTCCGTTACTTCTAAATCGATACACTATTATAATAAATTTTTGAACATACTTATGCCCGCACAGAGTGCGGACCGGTCACCTAGTCTATTAGTAAGTAAACGGACGTGCTGTTGCCACGTGTAAAACTGGTAATCAGTACTCTGGAATTGGTAAGCTGTGGCGAATAAATCTGCTCGTGTTGAGCCGGTCCGGTTAGGTGATGCTGATAACTTTTATTATTATTATCATTATAATGATGCTTATTAATAAAGTTTTAGTAAAGGTCAGATGAATATTTTCAAAAAAAAAAAAACTGTTCACTTTGGTTAAATTCTGATCAGGGCATGTAGAGCTTATAAATTAGTTTATTGTTGCCTTGTTATATTGTTTCAAAGTATAAACTTGTGTACAGATTTAAAATATTTAAATGATTGATTTAGTTTATACATACATTTAGCATGTAAAAAGTGTATATGTAATTAGTTTAACTTTATTTTTTCAAAATTTGAGAATGTCAATCAAGGAAAAGTATTTATCTATCATAACATAAACAACATAAATTAAAGCAAATTCAACCAGTGTTATAAGATAAGTTTCTGTAACTTTAAACTGTATTGTAAATATCCAGCAGAAAGAGAAAGGGTCACTTGCAATATAAAAACTCTTGAGTGTAGTAACAAAAGAAAGTTATTAGTTTTCTGCAGTAGCACTCGCAGCACTCAGGTCCACAGACAAATCAAGTGTCTGCAAAAAAAAAAGACACAGGAAACACTCAGTATTCAAAATCTGGCGTCTACTTGTGACCCAAGAAACAAAGTGATGAGTTTGTTATTACCTTTCCAGTGATCTTGGTGTACATCTCTAGTACATCCGCAACTGTACTCTCGAAATGTGTTGTTGCATCATAAGTCTGATAATAAAGAAAACAAGACATGTAAGACACAAAAATTACTTCCAATATATGATGTATTCTGAATGTTCACTTACGCCAGAGATGAAGCAGTTATCTTCTTCTTGTTGATTAGTGGGAACGTATGTATCATAAGAATGGTAAAAGATCTCATCAATAGGTCCAAGCAATTCGATTCCAGGTTTAAGTTCTTCCTCTGGATTGTCAGTTTCAGCTTCTGCGGACACAAAAGCTATGTATTTGCCCTTTGGTGCCACGTTGTGAGCGTATGAACAACAGAACAAGTACCTACAAAATCCAAAACCTCAGAGATTACCAAGTTAAATGTGTTCTTTAGTTATAATCTTTTACATGTCTGATTTGCGGCCTAGTTGCTTTTGAGGAAGTATGATTTGGACTGAGTGAGCATCATTGGTGTCTGGAATAGGATGACTCATTATACACACCGCTCGAGCCACCTTTCCAACTTTCTTAACCTATAATACAAGGGAACCGTCTTAGTCCCGTACAACAAGTAACCTTTAGTAGGTGAAAATGCGTTTAGGGTTACCTTGTCAGACAAGTAAGAAGGATCACAGACAACTTTTTTGCATTTAGCTGTTTCTCCTGCTGAAGTAACACCAATAGCTTTTCCGGAACCATCAAACTCAACCTGTTAGGGACAAGGTTAGAGATTTATGAACTTCTAGCCATCTTTAAGAACAATTAACAATTAATTGACCGTGTGTAACCTTGCATTCAGGCTTGTTTAGCATGTAAGTCCCACCATAAACAGCACTCAAACGCGCAAAAGCCTGTGGCAACTCTCCTAGACCATACAATGGGTAGATGTAAGGTGAACCTCCTTGGAATCGTGCCAAAGATTCAGCGTATAGCTTCACCACATAGCAAAACAATATAAGGACACTGAGATCAGAACATGTCCTTGTTGAAGAAGAATGAAAAAACACTTTTACCTTGATTCTCTTAACAAAATCAATGGCGGGTTGATCCAAGTAGTCATCATCATTGTGAAGTGCTAAGGCATGGCCAATGAAGTCAATGGTATCATCTTCTAGTCCATACTTTCTATTTGACAAAAAAAAAAACAGAGAAACAAAGCTTGTAACGCAAGAAACTATGATGAAATGACTTGAGATGGAAGAAACATATGTTTTACGTACGAGATGATCTCTCTAGCAGTGACTTTGCTGAGGTCAAGTCCTTCGTGAGACTTAGGATCCTTCTCATCGTAGTCTTGTACATAGATAAAGAACTTTCTCGCACGTCGTTTCTCGAATAGACCCATCAGTGGTGATTTTAGGGCTTCCACATCAGTGGCTGGGACTTTATAGATCTGAATTTCAAAAGAAATATCTGAGTGGTTAACTTGTTTTTAAAAGGTAACACATAGTTGGTTACTACCTTGCCCTTCTTGTAGACGAAGCTACCATCAACAGCTTTGAAGTTAAGGTACTTGGTGACATCAGTGTGAATTAGGGTTTGTACAAGGGTTCCATTAGCCATTATGAACTGCATATCAAGAAACCATGATCCGCATCAAGAGATCCACATTACATATATATGCAGGATCCTATGAATTTCTATATAAAATACCTTTGGGATCATATCGACATTGTATTCTCTGATGGCTCCAAGATTTTCTTCAGGAGTGTCACTTCCTCTGAAACGTTTCCATAGCTGAGTGAGGTTAAGAGAACTTGATTCTCCTCCATAGTAGTCGTTTCTATCCATATGCAGTACCTGTACCGGATTTGAAAGATAATCTAATTATTATGCATGTGTTTACACATTTCAAGTTAATCATCTGGTAGACCATTGATTGATTATATATTAGCAAAGGTCAAATTGTTATCATTGGATCATTATATTTCATCATTAATGTAACTATTGATCTGACATCACACAGAACTATATAAAAAAGCTAGAAGCTAAGTGTAAAAATAAGTTTTAAATGAATTTGATGCACAGAAAGAAGCTCAATTGTGAAGATAAATAAAACCTTGAGGCCATCGACAGAGAGGAGACCACTAAGGATACACTCCTTGAGACCAGTCCCAAGAACAATCACATCATATTCTTCATCCATTGTTGTAATCAATATCTATCTCTATTGTCGTTCGTCTTTAATTAAGTCTTCTCTGATCTCCAATAGATTAAGTTTTATTGAGAAAAAAGTGTGTGGGATGAAAAAGGAAATAGAGGGTGATGTGTGGTTGTTAAACCAGTCTTAACACCACCTCCGATCTTACCGTTTAACCCCATGAGAGAAATTTTCACGTTAATTATTATTATGACCGTGTTGTTAGTTACAAATACTCGGTTTCTATGTAAACAATACAAAATGTTTAAGGCACGTAAGTTTACTATATTTAGACGAATATGTCATGATTACGATCCTGTAACTTCTCTTTTCCCTTTTGTAAAATTTGTAAGAAGATCAAGTATTAAACACATTGTACTCCTATGACTTCGATGACAAATAGTATATAACATACACACAATGTCAAAGGATCTAATTAAGTCGTTGTGTAGATTACCGGCCAAAACCTAAACCTTATTTGTTTATTTTTCTTCTAAAAACGGCGTATTCAGGCTTGCAAATTTGCCTAGTTTACGTGCATAAATTATCATTTTGAAACTAGTTATGATTCATCAGAATTAACACAACTGACTAGAGCTTTTTAAGATACATAGAATTGATCAAACCTAGATCTTGATTTTTTTAGTTATTTTTTAAGATAAAATTTGTATAGTTAGATGACTAATTTCAAGATTAGTTCCTCGAGTTTACAAAGTTTAAGCCTTTTTCTATGATATACGTGTAAGAAAAACAGTGAACACGTAAACACTAAAACCTAAAACTCAACTAGATTGAAAATGACATGTAGATATACAGATAGAGAGGTTAAACGAACTTTATTAATTTAAAAAGTCCTACTGATTTTTTCCCACCAAACTCCATCTATCATCTTCCTAAAAACACCTTTAAATAGCCATTCGAACTAAAATCTCATCACAAACCAACATCAAACAAACATCACAAAGCAAAAGAAGCATACAAACACAAAAAGGGTTAACTTCTCACGCAAGCGAGCAAGCATGGCACTGATGAAGAAGAGTCTCTTTACTCTTCTCCTCTCATCACCAATTCTGATCATCTGTCTTATTGCATTGCTGGCTGATACGGTTTCAGTAGACGCTCGCCGGTTAGTGGAGGAAGTTCCTAAACCGGAGATACCAAAGCTGCCTGAACTACCTCACCCTGAGCTACCCAAGTTCGAAGTTCCCAAGTTGCCCGAGCTCCCTAAGCCAGAGATGCCCAAGTTACCCGAACTTCCAAAGCCTGAGTTGCCTAAAATTCCTGAAATTCCCAAGCCTGAGTTGCCTAAGTTCCCAGAGATCCCCAAGCCTGAGTTGTCAAACTTTCCGGAGATTTCTAAGCCAGAACTGCCAAATATGCCAGAGGTTCCTAAGCCTGAGATGCCTAAGTTGATGGAGACTCCAAAGCCTGAGGCTCCTAAGTTGCCGGAAGTTCCAAAGCCAGAGCTACCACAGGTGTCAGAGATTCCAAAGCCCGAGTTGCCAAAGATGCCAGAGATTCAAAAGCCGGAGCTACCAAAGGTTCCACAGGTTCCAAAGCCGGAGTTACCAAAAGTACCAGAGGTTCCTAAGCCCGAATTACCAAAGATGCCTGAGATTCAAAAACCGGAGCTACCAAAGGTGCCAGAGATTCCAAAGCTGGAATTACCAAAGGTGCCAGAGGTTCCTAAGCCCGAGCTACCAAAGATGCCTGAGATTCAAAAGTCGGAGCTACCAAAGGTGCCAGAGATTCCAAAGCCGGAGTTACCAAAGGTGCCAGAGGTTCCTAAGCCCGAGCTACCAAAGGTGCCAGAGATTCAAAAGCCAGAGCTACCAAAGATGCCAGAGATTCCAAAGCCGGAGTTACCAAAGATGCCAGAGATTCAAAAGCCGGAGCTACCAAAGGTGTCAGAGATTCCAAAGCCGGAGCTACCAACGATTCCAGAGGTTCCTAAGCCGGAGCTATCAAAGATGCCTGAGGCTCCTAAGTTCCCGGAGATTCAAAAACCAGAGCTACCAAAGATGCCAGAGATTCCAAAGCCCGAGACTCCTAAATTGCCAGAGATTCAAAAACCCGAGTTACCGACCATTCCAGAGGTTCCAAAACCAGAGTTACCGAAAGTTCCAGAGATTCCAAAGCCAGAACTACCAAAAATGCCTGAAGTTCCCAAGTTGCCTGAAATCCCAAAGGTTCCTGGAACTCACTAAGCCTATCGGAACCAGACCCACCCTATGATCTTAAATTACTATATCACATTTATCTTGTTTGTCTTTTGGCAGAGATATACACTTGTGTCTGTATATCTCAGATCATCGTTTCCTTTAGTACCCATGCTTCTTTTTCTTTTTGATACATTTATACTTGTATTCTCTGTTATATTTGTATGTTTTCATGCATACAAATTTCTTTGTATTTGATATACTTTTATTTAATGAATTTTGTGTTGGTTATTTATAACATATTTCTTTGTATGTGTGTGCTTTTCCATATTAAGTTAACTTGAAAATGGTTGAGAAGTTGTGTGTTCGTTCTATGCAATGCAACATTAAAAGTTACCAATTTTCTATTGCTTCCATAACAAGAAAAGAGAGACACCAGCTAATGAGAAGCCATAACCAGTGAGTTTTTACTCATATTACTGTTATGATCTACCTAGTTTTTCTCATTTGTATTTTGACTTGGCTAGTTTTGGTTTATTTATTTTATTTTGTAGCTCTAATTTTCCGATAAAAATGGCCCTATAAAAAGTTAAAAATAATATTTATTTTAACTAATAAAAATGATTCTAGGGTTTTCCCAAAGTATATAATAATTCCTTCTTAAGTTAAGTTGTTTGTTGCGCAGACACTGTTTTGAGGCTTTCTCAATTTGTAGGGTTTCAACAATTTGAACAATGGTTAGTTCCTAGATCTCTTTCTCTCTTTCATATTCTCATTATTATTTTTGTAATCTCTCGACATGGGAATCCGTAGGCAGATGCAGTTGCTACAGCTGGGATCGTGAAGAAGAGAACGTTCAAGAAGTTCTCCTACAAAGGAGTCGATCTCGATGCTCTTCTCGACATGTCAACCGATGATCTTGTCAAGCTCTTCAGCTCCCGTATTCGCAGAAGGTCTGAACAAGAAAAGCTTTGTCTAAGATCGAGTCTCTTGGTTTTGATGCTAATCATTTTTGTATGTGATTTTTTCTTGATAGGTTCTCTAGAGGGCTGACGAGGAAGCCTATGGCTTTGATAAAAAAATTGCGCAAAGCGGTATGTAACCTTTATATGCATATGTTCATGCTTATTCTCTATATATTTTTTTGTGCTTTCTCTTTGCAACCAATTGGTTTTTAAGGATTAGAGGTTATGAATTTTGAGCAGAAAAGGGATGCACCAGCTGGTGAGAAGCCAGAAGCAGTGAGAACCCACCTAAGGAACATGATCATTGTCCCTGAAATGATTGGAAGTGTCATCGGTGTGTACAACGGAAAGACTTTTAACCAAGTTGAGATCAAACCTGAGATGATTGGTCATTACTTGGCTGAGTTTTCGATCTCATATAAGCCTGTTAAGCACGGTAGGCCTGGTGTTGGTGCCACCAATTCTTCCAGGTTTATCCCTCTCAAGTGAAGAATCTACTCTAATATATGTTATTCTCTAAAATAAGAACTTTCGTTGTTTTTTTTTTCTTTACATTGTTATGTCTTTGTTTCTTTGCTCTACTTTTAGATTTGGTCTAAAACATCTTCATGCGTTTAAATAATAGAGAGCATTTTCTGAATATATGATCTGTTTATTAAGTAGTATATACTTCATATTGCAGATATGAATTATCTTGCAACGTCTAATGTTTACAACTTGAACACCTAATAATTTCCCAACTAAACTTAAAGGGTTATGCATAGAAAAAGGTAAAAATGAAATATAGGTGAGTTTGTTGAAGACTAACATCACATTATTCACAACCATAGGTAGAGTTCTTCTCACCAAATCTTTTGACTATATTATGAAGTGTACATTCTAAGAGCTCTCTCAAGTCTCAAGTCAGTATACATAAGATCACATTCTTTTACAAACATAATCTCTACAAGAAAGAAGAATCATATCACAAAAGATGACTAGCCTTCGCCATCATATTGTCACATCTTCCATCTTTTTCCTTATCTTTGTCTCGTCATTCTTTTTGTTTGGTACGCATAGTTTTGCTACTAGAGTAGGTCACTCTCTGATGGAAGAAGAGATCACCAAGATTCCACAATATAAAAAGCTTGAGGTGCCGGAGATTCCAGACGAGCCTGAGTTGCCGTTGCCCGAGGAGCCGGAGATTCCAGAAGAGCCTGAGGTTCCTGAGGAGCCAGAAGAGCCTGAGGTTCCCGAGGAGCCAGAAGAGCCTGAGGTTCCCGAAGAGCCAGAAGAGCCTACATTTGAATTTCCATCATGGATCCCAAGCTTTCCTTTTCCCGGGGCTGGAGGAGGTTCTCCGGAGACTGAAAAGACAAAATCTTCTTCAACGGCTGAAGAGTTTAATGTGAAGAGCACGAGTGTTTCTAAGGAAACTTCAAGTGGTTCGAACAAGAATCCATAGATAAATGGCCAAGAACGTTAAAAGAACATCTGTATTGTGAATACTCTTGCATGATATATTACTGCTAATATAAAGTATAAATGTAATAATAGTTTGGCTTGTGTTATTAAAGTCAAGAAAGATCTTCTATAGAATCCATAGTGGGCATCATTAACTCCGGTTTCTTAGTCGGGTTCTTAACTCATGATTTGAATTTTTTTTTTACATTTTTTGGCTAAGAAACGGATCTTATATATTTTATTTAAGAGACGGTTTTTAGTTTTTCTTAGTTAAAATCTAAAAAAAATAAGAACTGTATCTTAACCGAAACTAACAACTAGAATTTAATGATAATGATCTTTATGTACTAGAGTTTCATTTCATGTATGGGTCTCTAGCTCTTCTTTAATATAAGTATGTACTGGTTATCTCTCGTAACCAACTAGTCGTATGTCTCTTTGTGGTACAAAAATTATATTTAACTCTTAGTAAATCCATTTACCTATAAAAACATTATTGGTAAATCTATGTAAGAAAAATGATAGCGTGCCAATTACATTATTTTCTCTAATTACAAGGTGTGCATCAAGACAAGATAAACCTCGTGCTAAAGCTGGAGCCCGTAATGCAGGACTAGTACACAAACACATTACGCTGCATTATTTTCTTTCTTTCTGACCTATCTCTCTTGTCTTCTTTCACTTCCAACTTGTCCAAATTCATTTTTTCCTCTCCAAACATTTTTTTTTTCCTTACAAAAGATCCAATCTCTCTCAAACTCCTCTCTTGCTTTTCACACACATTAATCATAACACATCTCCGCATAATCAAACCCTCTCGTTATCAATGGGATTCAAACCATTTCTCGAAGGTGGCATCGCCGCAATCATCGCCGGAGCTTTGACTCATCCATTAGACCTCATCAAAGTCCGTATGCAGCTCCAAGGCGAACACGCTTTCTCTCTCGACCAAAACCCTAACCATAATCTTAATCTTGATCTTAATCTTCCCGTTAAACCGTATAGACCTGTCTTCGCTCTTGACTCTCTCATCGGCAGCATCTCCTTGTTACCTGCATCCACTCCCACGCCGCCTTCCTCTACGCGCTCCAGCGCGACTCCTTTCGCCGTTGGGGCCCACATTGTCAAAACTGAAGGACCCGCCGCTCTCTTCTCCGGCGTCTCCGCTACTGTTCTCCGTCAGATGCTTTACTCCGCCACTCGTATGGGTATTTACGACTTTCTGAAACGGAAATGGACGGACCAACTCACCGGTAATGATAATAAATTATTTTAGTAGAAAATAAAAATAAGTTATATTTGTATAAATTGGGATTATACATTAAACGTAAAATATACATTATGGTGTATAATTCTATTTTTGGTTTATTTATTATTCAATTTTTATTGGTTTTTTTCAGTTTTCTATTAATGATTCAATCTTTTTTAGATTCAATTAATTAGATTGGTTACATTATTAATTTAATTAATATAGTTGACTAAATATTTTATTCTTCTTGGTTTTCTTAAATTTGATTCAAATTTCATCAAATTCTGTTTTGTGACTATAAAAGATTAACTCGAACGGTTTTTAATAGTTTGTAGTCAATCTATATAAATTGATAACGAAAACAAAAAAACAAATCCCGGTTCGGTTTAAGCATTCTAATTTGGTTTGGTTCTCAACATAATTAACCCGACAACATGTTCTAATTACAGGTAACTTCCCATTGGTAACAAAGATCGCCGCTGGGCTCATCGCCGGAGCCATAGGATCCGCCGTCGGAAACCCCGCTGACGTGGCAATGGTGAGAATGCAAGCCGACGGACGCTTACCGTTTCACCGCCGCAGAAACTACAAGAGCGTCGTGGACGCGATCGAACGTATCGTGAGACACGAAGGCGTCTCTAGCCTATGGCGTGGCTCGTGGCTAACGGTGAACCGAGCCATGATCGTGACGGCTTCTCAGCTCGCCACGTATGATCACGTCAAAGAGATCCTGATCGCCGGAGGCCGTGGAACGCCGGGAGGAATCGGAACGCACGCGGCGGCGAGTTTTGCCGCGGGGATCGTTGCTGCGGTGGCGTCGAATCCGATAGATGTGGTGAAGACGAGGATGATGAATGCTGATGCGGAGAGTTATTGTGGACCGTTGGATTGTGCGGTGAAGACTGTGGCGGAGGAAGGACCGATGGCTTTGTATAAAGGTTTAGTTCCGACGGTGACGAGACAAGGACCGTTCACGATGATCTTGTTCGTTACGTTGGAACAGATTCGTGGTTTGTTAAAAGACGTTAAGTTTTGATTAGTTATGATAATTATTAAGTTTTGACCATATTCTCTTGCATGCATGCATATATTTCTCAAAACAATTTGTAAATGTTTTCAGTTCAAAAAAAAAAAAAACAATTTGTAAATGTTAATATCTTGATTTAATATTTTTGTGATTTGCTATATAATGTTATATATTTGGTGAATGTTTAAATTTTGACCATATTCTATCAAACCGCATGCATGATTACATAGATGATTGACAAACGTTGACCATACTCTATTGAAATTGCATGTATATTTTGAATTACTATATCATTGTTTTTAGTACTATGTATTTAAGCTAAAAGATTATTTGGCTAGAAAATGCGATAGTGACTAAAGCAAGAGAGGCTTTGTCGATCTATCCAAGTCTCCGGGGGGATATGCTTTTGCTTGATACCTTCATCTGGTATATTCCTTATGTTGGTATCTATTGTTTTTATGGTTGTCATAAAATATCTCCTTTGAATTTAATTAAATAATATAGGAAATATTTGTTTTGTTATTGTTTTTGTTAGCAGTTTAAAATTTGGAATTTTGTCATATCTCTCTCCCTGTAAGAGGAAAATACAATATGTCCCAAAGACACCGTATAGTAGATTGCTTTCATGTGGTACCATAGTCCTGCTTGTTTTGTTTGTTAAAAGCTCTCCCATGTGCCAGGTCTATGTGTTGTATTGTACTAACATCAACATCAAACAAACATCACAAAGCAAAAGAAGCATACAAACACATAAAGGGTTAACTTCTCACGCAAGCGAGCAAGCATGGCACTGATGAAGAAGAGTCTCTTTTCTCTTCTCCTCTCATCACCAATTCTGATCATCTGTCTTATTGCATTGCTGGCTGATACGGTTTCAGTAGACGCTCGCCGGTTAGTGGAGGAAGTTCCTAAACCGGAGATACCAAAGCTGCCTGAACTACCTCACCCTGAGCTACCCAAGTTCGAAGTTCCCAAGTTGCCCGAGCTCCCTAAGCCAGAGATGCCCGAGTTACCCGAACTTCCAAAGCCTGAGTTGCCTAAAATTCCTGAAATTCCCAAGCCTGAGTTGCCTAAGTTCCCAGAGATCCCTAAGCCTGAGTTGCCAAACTTTCCGGAGATTTCTAAGCCGGAACTGCCAAAGATGCCAGAGGTTCCTAAGCCTGAGATGCCTAAGTTGATGGAGACTCCAAAGCCTGAGGCTCCTAAGTTGCCGGAAGTTCCAAAGCCAGAGCTACCACAGGTGCCAGAGATTCCAAAACCCGAGTTGCCAAAGATGCCAGAGATTCAAAAGCCGGAGCTACCAAAGGTGCCAGAGATTCCAAAGCCGGAGTTACCAAAGGTGCCAGAGGTTCCTAAGCCCGAGCTACCAAAGATGCCTGAGATTCAAAAGCCGGAGCTACCAAAGGTGCCAGAGATTCCAAAGCCGGAGTTACCAAAGGTGCCAGAGGTTCCTAAGCCCGAGCTACCAAAGGTGCCAGAGATTCAAAAGTCGGAGTTACCAAAGATGCCAGAGATTCAAAAGCCGGAGCTACCAAAGGTGCCAGAAATTCCAAAGCCGGAGCTACCAACGATTCCAGAGGTTCCTAAGCCAGAGCTACCAAAGATGCCTGAGGCTCCTAAGTTCCCGGAGATTCAGAAACCAGAGCTACCAAAGATGCCAGAGATTCCAAAGCCCGAGACTCCTAAATTGCCAGAGATTCAAAAACCCGAGTTACCGACCATTCCAGAGGTTCCAAAACCAGAGTTACCGAAAGTTCCAGAGATTCCAAAGCCAGAGCTACCAAAAATGCCTGAAGTTCCCAAGTTGCCTGAAATCCCAAAGGTTCCTG
This sequence comes from Eruca vesicaria subsp. sativa, assembly GCA_932364175.1. Taxonomy (NCBI): domain Eukaryota; kingdom Viridiplantae; phylum Streptophyta; class Magnoliopsida; order Brassicales; family Brassicaceae; genus Eruca; species Eruca vesicaria. Next base: position 122,983 of record CAKOAT010988487.1, on the reverse strand, counting down.
GTACTCACTAAGCCTATTGGAACCAGACCCACTTTATGCTCTTAAATTACTATATCACATTTATCTTGTTTGTCTTTTCGCAGAGATATACACTTGTGTCTGTATATCTCAGATCATCGTTTCCTTTAGTACCCATGCTTCTTTTTCTTTTTGATACATTTATACTTGTATTCTCTGTTATATTTGTATGTTCTCATACATACAAATTTCTTTGTATTTGATATACTTTTTTTAATGAATTTTGTGTTGTTTATTTATAACATATTTCTTTGTATATCTGTGCTTTTCCATATGGTTGAGAAGTTGTGTGTTCGTTCTATGCAATGCAACATTAAAAGATAACACTTTTCTATTGCTTCCATAACAAGAAAAGAGAGACACCAGCTAATGAGAAGCCATAACCAGTGAGTTTTACTCATTATATTTACTGTTATGATCTACCTAGTTTTTCTCATTTGTATTTGACTTGGCTAGTTTTGGTTTATTCATTTTATTTTGTAGGTCTAATTTTCCGAAAAGTATGGCTCGATAAAAGATTAAAAGGAATATTTATTTTTAACTAATGAAAATGATTCTAGGGTTTTCCCAAGGTATATTATAATTCCTTCTTAAGTTAAGTTGTTTGTCGTTTGCGCAGACACTGTTTTGAGGCTTTCTCAGTTTGTAGGGTTTCAACAATCTGAACAATGGTTAGTTCCTAGATCTCTGTCTCTCTATCATATTCTCATGATTAGATCTTATAATCTCTCTACATGGGAATCCGTAGGCGGATGCAGTTGCTACAGCTGGGATCGTGAAGAAGAGAACGTTCAAGAAGTTCTCCTACAAAGGAGTCGATCTCGATGCTCTCCTCGACATGTCTACCGATGATCTTGTCAAGCTCTTCAGCTCCCGTATTCGCAGAAGGTCTGATAAAGAATAGCTTTGGTCTCGAGTTTATAATTAAGAACTCGATATTAATCATTTTGTTATGTATGTGAATTTTTCGTGATAGGTTCTCTAGAGGGCTGACAAGAAAGCCTATGGCTTTGATCAAAAAATTGCGCAAAGCGGTATGTAACCTTTATATGCATATGTTCATGCGTATTCTCTATATATTTTTTTTTTGTGTTTTCTCTTTGCAACCAAATGGTTTTTAAGGATTAGAGGTTATGACTTTTGAGCAGAAAAGGGATGCACCAGCTGGTGAGAAGCCAGAAGCAGTGAGAACCCACCTAAGGAACATGATCATCGTGCCGGAAATGATTGGAAGTGTCATCGGTGTGTACAACGGAAAGACTTTTAACCAAGTTGAGATCAAACCTGAGATGATTGGTCATTACTTGGCTGAGTTTTCGATCTCATATAAGCCTGTTAAGCACGGTAGGCCTGGTGTTGGTGCCACCAATTCTTCCAGGTTTATCCCTCTCAAGTGAAGAATCTACTCTAATATATGTTATTCTCTAAAATAAGAACTTTCGTTGTTTTTTTTTTCTTTACATTGTTATGTCTTTGTTTCTTTGCTCTACTTTTAGATTTGGTCTAAAACATCTTCATGCGTTTAAATAATAGAGAGCATTTTCTGAATATATGATCTGTTTATTAAGTAGTATATACTTCATATTGCAGATATGAATTATCTTGCAACGTCTAATGTTTACAACTTGAACACCTAATAATTTCCCAACTAAACTTAAAGGGTTATGCATAGAAAAAGGTAAAAATGAAATATAGGTGAGTTTGTTGAAGACTAACATCACATTATTCACAACCATAGGTAGAGTTCTTCTCACCAAATCTTTTGACTATTATGAAGTGTACATTCTAAGAGCTCTCTCAAATCTCAAGTCAGTATACATAAGATCACATTCTTATACAAACATAATCTCTACAAGAAAGAAGAATCATATCACAAAAGATGACTAGCCTTCGCCATCATATTGTCACATCTTCCATCTTTTTCCTTATCTTTGTCTCGTCATTCTTTTTGTTTGGTACGCATAGTTTTGCTACTAGAGTAGGTCACTCTCTGATGGAAGAAGAGATCACCAAGATTCCACAATATAAAAAGCTTGAGGTGCCGGAGATTCCAGACGAGCCTGAGTTGCCGTTGCCCGAGGAGCCGGAGATTCCAGAAGAGCCTGAGGTTCCTGAGGAGCCAGAAGAGCCTGAGGTTCCCGAGGAGCCAGAAGAGCCTGAGGTTCCCGAAGAGCCAGAAGAGCCTACATTTGAATTTCCATCATGGATCCCAAGCTTTTCTTTTCCCGGGGCTGGAGGAGGTTCTCCGGAGACTGAAAAGACAAAATCTTCTTCAACGGCTGAAGAGGTTAATGTGAAAAGCACGAGTGTTTCCAAGGAAACTTCGAGTGGTCCGAACAAGAATCCATAGATAAATGGCCAAGAACGTTAAAAGAACATCTATATTGTGAATACTCTTGCATGATATATTACTGCTAATATAAAGTATAAATGCAATAATAGTTTGGCTTGTTTCTTATTAAAGTCAAGAAAGATCTACTATAGAATCTATAGTTATGTACTAGAGTTTCATTTATGTATGGGTCTCTAGCTCTTCTTGAATATAAGAGCATCTGTAACAGAGTCTTTAAAAAAAAAAAATTTAATAATCAGTAGATTTCACAAAAAAAGTTAAGAATTCAATTTTAAAATCTCTAAATAAAATTTTTTTTAGTGAATTTATGCACTATTTACGGACTCCCACAATATGTGATGACCTGCGATTAGTTAATTTTTTTTAATCTGATAAAAGTTATAATTAAAAAATCAAAAAATATTTTTTCTAAGAACTCTAATGGGTATCATATCACCATTAGAGATGCTCTGCACTGGTTATCTCTCGTAATCAACCAGTCGTATGTCTCTTTGTGGTACAAAAATTATATTTAACTATTAGTAAATCACTTGACCTATAAAAACATTATTGGTAAATCTAAGTAAGAAAAATGATAGCGTGCCAATTACATTATTTTCTCTAATTACAAGGTGTGCATCAAGACAAGATAAACCTCGTGCTAAAGCTGGAGCCCGTAATGCAGGACTAGTACGCTGCATTATTTTCTTTCTTTCTTACCTATGTCTCTTGTCTTCTTTCACTTCCAACTTGTCCAAATTCATTTTTTCCTCTCCAAACATTTTTTTTCCTTACAAAAGATCCAATCTCTCTCAAACTCTTCTCTTGCTTTTCACACACATTAATCACATAACACATCTCCGCATAATCAAACCCTCTCGTTATCAATGGGATTCAAACCATTTCTTGAAGGTGGCATCGCCGCAATCATCGCCGGAGCTCTAACTCATCCATTAGACCTCATCAAAGTCCGTATGCAGCTCCAAGGCGAAAACTCTTTCTCTCTCGACCAAAACCCTAACCATAATCTTAATCTTGATCTTAACCTCCCCGTTAAACCATATAGACCTGTCTTCGCTCTTGACTCTCTCATCGGCAGCATCTCCTTGTTACCTTCATCCACTCCCACGCCGCCTTCCTCTACGCGCTCCAGCGCGACTCCTTTCGCCGTTGGAGCCCACATTGTCAAAACTGAAGGACCCGCCGCTCTCTTCTCCGGCGTCTCCGCTACTGTTCTCCGTCAGATGCTTTACTCCGCCACTCGGATGGGTATTTATGACTTTTTGAAACGGAAATGGACGGACCAACTCACCGGTAATAATTTGCTATATTTGTATAAATTAGGATTATACATTAAACGAAAATCTACATTATGGTGTATAATACTATTTTTTGGTTTATTTTTATTCAATTTTTATTGGTTCTTTTCGGTTTTCTATTAATGATTCAATCTTTTTTACATTCAATTAATAAGATTGGTTACATTAGTAATTTAATTAATATAGTTGATCAATTAAATATTTTATTTTTCTTGGATTTCTTAAATTTTAATTCAAATTTCACTGAATTCTGTTTTGTGATTATAAAAGATTAATCCTATTTTTTTTTGGTTTATTTGTATAAAATATTAGTAGAAAATAGAAATATGCTATATTTGTATAAATTAGGATTATACATTAAACGAAAATCTACATTATGGTGTATAATCCTATTTTTTGGTTTATTTTTTATTCAATTTTTATTGGTTCTTTCCGGTTTTCTATTAATGATTCAATATTTTTTACACTCAGTTAATAAGATTGGTTACATTATTAATTTAATTAACATAGTTGATCAACTAAATATTTTATTCTTCTTGGTTTTCTTAAAATTTTAATTCAAATTTCACCAAATTCAGTTTGGTTAACTATAAAAGATTAACTCAAAACGGTTTGTTAACAAAACCCGGTTCGGTTTAAGCATTCTTATTTGGTTTGGTTCTCAACATAATTAACCCGACAACATGTTCTAATTACAGGTAACTTCCCATTGGTAACAAAAATCGCAGCTGGACTCATCGCCGGAGCCATAGGATCCGCCGTCGGGAACCCCGCTGACGTGGCAATGGTGAGAATGCAAGCCGACGGACGCTTACCGTTTCACCGCCGCAGAAACTACAAGAGCGTCGTGGACGCGATCGAACGTATCGTCAAACACGAAGGCGTCTCTAGCCTATGGCGTGGCTCGTGGCTAACCGTGAACCGAGCCATGATCGTGACGGCTTCTCAGCTCGCCACGTATGATCACGTCAAAGAGATCTTAATCGCCGGAGGTCGTGGAACGCCGGGAGGAATCGGAACGCACGCGGCGGCGAGTTTTGCCGCGGGGATCGTTGCTGCGGTGGCGTCGAATCCGATAGATGTTGTGAAGACGAGGATGATGAATGCTGATGCGGAGAGTTATTGTGGACCGTTGGATTGTGCGGTGAAGACTGTGGCGGAGGAAGGACCGATGGCTTTGTATAAAGGTCTTGTTCCGACGGTGACGAGGCAAGGACCGTTCACGATGATCTTGTTCGTTACGTTGGAACAGATTCGTGGTTTGTTAAAAGACGTTAAGTTTTGATTAGTTAAATTTTGACCATATTCCATCAAGTTGCATGCATGCATATATTTCTCAATTATTTTGTAAATGTTTATATTTTGATTTAATATTTTGTGGTTTAATGTATAATGTTTATATATTTGGTAAATGTTTAAATTTTGACCATATTCTATCAAACCGCATGCATGATTACATAGATGATTGACAAACGTTGACCATACTCCATTGAATTGCATGTATATTTTGAATTACTATATCATTGTTTTTAGTACTATATGTATTTAAGCTAAAAGATTATTTGGCTTGAAAATGTGATAGTGACTAAAGCAAGAGAGGCTTTGTCGATCTATCCAAGTCTCCGGGGGGATATGCTTTTGCTTGATACCTTCATCTGGTATATTCCTTATGTTGGTATCTTTTGTTTTTATGGTCGTCATAAAATATCTCCTTTGAATTTAATTAAATAATATAGGAAATATTGGTTTATTATTGTTTTTGTTAACAGTTTGAAGTTTGGATTTTTGTCACATCTCTCTCCCTGTAAGAGGAAAATATGTCCCAAAGAAACCATATAGTAGATTGCTTTCATGTGGTACCATAGTGGTGCTTGTTTTGTTTGTTAAAAGCTCTCCCATGTGCCAGGTCTATGTGTGTTGTATTGTACTGATGCAATATTTAATACATTTTCAAATCTTGAATTACAGCATTTTGGAAATTTCAAGTCATTTTATCATGAAAAGGAGAAATAATGCTTATGTTTTTTTCTGTTTTACATTGTGTTAGTAATATCTTTTATAATTGTAATAAACATGAAATAATCAAATAATTTCATAAGAGTTATTTCTCCAAAGCCCATAAAATTAAATACACTATAATACTTTAGGCCATGAGTTATTCACTGATACTTTATTTTCCACAGCCCATATACTTTTTTTCGGCCTACTGTTTGGTTTATAAACTTAACACAATATTTGAAGTGTTTCTTGTTAATTTATCAAATGATTCTAAATTAATAGAATCAAATGAAACACAAGTTTGCGGCCGCAAATTTATTAACCACATAACTAGGGGCGAAAATTTTCAGTGGGTACAAAATAATAGGTCTCAGAGAAAATCAAACTTAAGACTTGAAGAGGGTGCACAACACTACCAAACCATCTAACCTAGCTAATTTCTTTATATTTTTACATACAGAAAGTTTAATATTTACAAAATTATGGGTGCACGCACCACCCTAATTTTGGCATTGGCTTCGCCCCTGCATATAACCGACCACATAATTCCTAAAAGTGTCAATAGTCTAGTGGTTTGTTGTCCATTGTACCTATGCAAGAGGCTGGGTTTGATTTCCTTCATGTGCATGATTTTTTTTTCAAAATTTTCAGCCATTTTTATGTTTTGGACTTGTGATCTTGAAAAGTCTAGAACAGGTTCTAACTCTATTTACTATGAATTCAACTACTTATGGTAGATTGAAAACCAATGTTCGTTGTAGATAGATATGAGAAGGCCTGTTCGCGATTCCCTCATATAATTTTGATATTTTGAATAACAGAAAGAATCATCCTTTCAAATGAATAAATACAATTATCTTTTGTTATCAATCTATTAACAAGAAAAAATAAAACAGTATTCACAAAGAATCAATGAGAAAAGATTTCAAGTGCTTGAGAAACTCTTTGGACTTCTCCAAATTCACAGCATGTCCTGCCTTCTTGATCACTACAATCTCTGCATTTTCTCCTATATGCCTGCTTCACCATCATTTAATGATAAAAATTGTTGACTCACTAGAAAAAATGGCAAAACTCAGATAATGTTTATACCTTTTCAATCTGTAACCAAGTTCCAGTGGAAATATTTGATCTTCTTCTCCCCATATGACCAAAGATTTCTAAATTAACCAAATAAAATCAACAATAACACAATCTTACAGCAGATGACAAAACAAGAAACCCAAAAGAGTATAGTGTTTTCACCTGGTTGATCCTAGGAAGATCTGAGAGTCTTCGATCTTTAAGTATCGATTTGATCAAATCTCTCTTCTCCTCCACAAACTCTGTACACATCACATCAATAAAATCCCAAAGAAAAAACGAAGGAACACCTTTCATCGGCTTAACAAAAGAGAATCTAATAAGCTCCTTAAGCTTCTCCGGCGTCTGAGGAATCAGAATCCCTGTGGCTTCTTCAAGATTCGGAACCTTAAACAACCCATCTTCCATATCCTTCTCCTCCAAGCAAACACCTGCGCAGCATAGCACCAGCTTCTCAACTTTCTCCGGAAACTGCGCCGCTAAACTGTACCCAACAAACCCACCGTAGCTTATCCCAACAATGCTCATCCTATGAACTCCATGCGCTTCCATCAGCCTCATCAGACACCGAGCCTGGAAAGACTCGGTTCGGTTCTGTTCCGACGTGGAGGATAAACCGAAGAAGAGGAGGTCAGGGACGTAGACGTTGAACCGGCCGGTGAAAGCTCGGAGATGTTCTCCGTATTGCCACATTGCGTTGGCTCCGAAGCCGTGGAGGAGGAGGAGGTTTGGTTTGGTTCGGTTTGGTGTTTTGGGGATCCAGCAATGCATGGTGGTTGATGCGATGGAGTTGCCGTGGGAGAGATCTGTGACGACGGAGCGGAGACCGGCGTTCGCGAATGATTGTCTGAATAGCCAATCTCGCGACGCCGTGAAGCTGAAGCATCGCAACAGTTTCATATGATCAAACATTTTCAGGAAAATAAAAAAAACAAAAGAAAAAATGAAACAGAGGAGAGAAAAGGCGTGACGATGAAACGAGAAAAAAACAGCTGTTGTTTCTGTTATTTGTCGGAAAACGAAAGAACAGCTGTTTTATTGTCCGTACGTATAATTTACGAAATTACAGTAATGGACCCGCGGGAAATTATAATTGCATAAAGCACCGTAATGAAAACAGAAATGCCAAAAAGACCCAGATATCACAAATCATGAAATTTCCTGTTTCCTCTACTAGATGCTCTATAGATTCTAGTAGTCAAAAGACTCGAGACTCTTGACAGACAATGCAGAAACATAGACGAAGCTTACAAATGTTAAATCTATGGACAAAAAACGAAGGAAGAAGGCTCAGACCATATATGTCATGTCAACTTTCATCAGATGTGACTGAGGCACACTCAAATTAGCCGTCCCTCTTCTGCAATTTTTCCTCAGGAATGCGTAGAAGTAGTTTATGACCAACTTCTTGACGAACCATGAATCTTTTCTTGCTCTTATATCACCATGTCCAAGCAGATACACGACCCCTGATTCTTTCGCTTTGTGTATGAACGATAGCTCTCTCTCCAGGCTTTGCTCTGCTTCAGATACAGAGGACTCAGAGGATGTGTCAAAGGGATTGTGGTTAGATGAAGTGTTCAATTCCGTGATCGGTTTGTTTAAGTCTCTGTACTCAGAGAGAAGAGGAACGCCCATTGAGTACATGCTTCCGTTGGGGCCCATAACAAGTGTAGAATTTGAGAAATCTTCCTCTGAGTCGGAATCATTGTGCCCGTCACTCTCCAGGGAACGCTCTTGAGCTTCTCTCCGGATAAACTTCTCGAGGCTCTCGATTAGTAGCTGCTCAAAGGCTTGGTGGTTCTCCTTTCTTATATCCTTGTAACCATACCTTCACCAAATATAACACAAAACAGTGTTTATAAAATCTCCTCATAATGTCACATCTAGTGAAAAGGAAAAGGACCGACCTGGCAATGCAACGGAACAAATGGTAACTTTTGGTGCAGACGCGTCTGAAGAGGAACCTCTCATTCTGGGGTACAAGTGGAACCGGGACGTATTTAATGCAAACAAAAATGACCATGGAGTGGATTGCAGGGAGTGTGGTCAGAAAATGGCCAAATATTGCTGGTACTCCCTTCACTAACTCATTGTACAACAAACCGATACCAGGAGCTCTAATTGTTCCCAGATTGCTCCCAAGTTCTCTCATCAAATCCATTGACATCTTTTGTTCGACTTCTGTTTCATACCTGATCTTACTTCCATAGTTCCAAACATACATTATACCAAACATGATTACGGCAAAAACCAATATTATCCAGCTTCCATCCCCAACACTCGCTATAACTGACGAGAAAAAGATTAGTTCCACTCCAAGAAAAACTATTAGAAAGGCGAGGACGATTAGGATGTTGATCTGCCATATAAGAAGCATGATTAAAGTCACTAGGATTGTCGTGGTCATCATCACTCCGAGCTCAGCCATCCCTGGGAAATTGAAAAGAAGATTCCACAAAGAGGGAAGCATAATCAGACCACAGAAGCTACGGAAGGAAAGAAAGGAAACAACAATTACCATATGCATTTCCGATCTCGTTGATACTTGAGATTGAGCAGACAACGACCAGACAAACGGCAAGCAGGAACCAGTTAAGGACAGGTATATAAATTTGACCCATAAATTTCCGAGACGTGTGGATGATTTTGAGACGAGGGAAGCAGCCAAGAGCTGTTGACTGTTTAATACATGAAAATGTTGCTGTCGTCATTGTGCGACTGGCAATCAGAGCTGCAACATTGGCTACGAAAAGGACGGGCCAGAAGGCGGCACCTGCAGAACAGTATGATGAATCAATCATTAATACTAGTATAAAGAATAAGTCAGTAACCTCAACTGCAGCATCGAAAAAGTCTTTGCAGTGGTATCAGAGTCAGTAACCAAAGAAGCAAAGAGGAATGGATATAACTGACTGAGGAAAGTAAATGAACTTTACCTGGAATAGATGAATAGAAAGCTTGACTAGCATCTGCATGATTCTCCATCAGGTACGCAGCTTGTCCCATATAGCCCAACATGAGGCACGGCAGGACGAGACACACAAACGTAAGCTGGAGAAAACAACAACGAATAAATAAATCAACGTTGCAGAAATTAGAGCAAAATTGCCTACAAATAGAAGAAGAGTCGGCATCAGCCACCAGTGGCCACTCTCCTCTTTGTTTACCTGGACCGATCGAACAGAAAAGTAGCAAAGGTCTGCAAATAATGCCTCTGAGCCTGAAAGATAAAGCAAGTATCACAGTATCAGGCAGAGTATTGAGCATAAAAAAGCTAACACGGTTCTGTTAGCTTTAGCTTCTGAAGCCATCCGACGAGATTGATAAATTTACCTGTAGCACAGAGAATGCAACCTCCAAGTGCATACCAAGCGTTTATCGAGTTCCTCTTGAAGAAGTAATAGATGTGGATAGGGTTGAATGCTCTGTAAACACTCCTATCGTATTTGAGCAGGTTGTGAATTCCAATACCAGCAAGACAACAGAACCATATAAGTAAGGCGGGGCCTACTACTAGTCCCATCTTACTCGTCCCATACTTTTGCAGACTAAACAGGATCACCAGAAATGCAACTGAAATCATCACCACTTGATCTGCAAAGAATAAACAAGAGAAAGGTGAACACTATCAATATATAAAATTACCAAAAGAAAACACTAGCAAATGGAAGCTTCAAAGTTAATCACACTATCACATGCGCTTACCTTGCTCAACTGCTTCAACTCCAACCTTAAGTCCACCAACAGCTGACATCACTGCAATACAAAAATCAAGCAACCAAGATAAGTCCACATGGTAGTGGAAACCCCTTTGCTAGATACAACAGAGTGATGTCTATGAACATATTTAGCACGAACCTGACATTGCAGGAGTAACAACCCCATCAGCAATCACCATGGCCGTTCCAGCAAGAACAAGCACGAGGAGAAGTTTCTTCAGAATCAACGAATTCTCAAGCTTTTCTTTCAGATTCAGTGATCTCTCAAGCTCAGGGCAAGGCACCTTCAATCTAAAACTCGAAATCCGAGTATCCGATCGAAGTTGATTAGGAATAAGACTAATCTTCGCATGACGAGAGATCAACGAATACAACGCAAACGTCCCACCTAAAAACATCATCACTCATAAGTAGCCAGTACACAAGAATATTAAGAGACCAGAGGCATACCTTCACCATCATCATTAGCCCATAGAACAACAAGAACATACTTAACAAGAGGAATCAAAAGCAAAGTGTATATCACTAATGACAACGCTCCAATAACATCTTCTTTCTCTCTCACAGGTGATTTACTAAACATCACACTAAACGTATACAAAGGACTTGTCCCTACATCTCCAAATACAACCCCAAGGGTCTGAAACGCAAGCATCACTCTCCTCCCCACCGTCAAATCCTATATCAAAGTCCAAAAAAAAAACACTTATTATACAATTCATATGCACAAAATTCGAAAATTAATTAATCACCTCGTAATCGTTCCTTGAAACGCCGGGAACTTCGAGAGCTTCCACGTCGAAGGAGTCAACACGACGACCGGTACGGATCAGACGGTGGTGCTCTGATATCTCCTCGTCCTCTGATTCAAGTCCGGTTCCGTAGAATTCGTCATCGTCGTCATCGTCTATGTTGTGATCCGAATCTTCATCGTCTTGTGTGACCCAACGAGATTCGATAGAGTCCATCGATGCGAAATCTCCGAGACCGTTACCTGAGCTAGCGATCTCTTCTTTCTCGGAACCATCGAAGCTGCTCTCTTCAGCCATGGTTCCCGATGATCTCTCAGTCTCTCTCTGCTGAACCGGTTTGAATAAATAAAAGGTAAAGTAAGTAGTTGAAGAATTGTACCGGATTAAACCATAAAAAAACGGTTAGATTGGTCTATTGGGCCAAGGCTTTTGATTAAAATTATAAATCAATAGAAACACTAGGTGTTTTGTCCGCACTTGCGGGCATAATTCTCTTATGAATATTTATTAGTTGATGTTTCATTAATTTATTACTTATGTTTTTTAAAAGTACAAATCAAACATCAAATAATTATAAATGACCGAACTCAAACATAAGAAATATTTTTTAAAAAATATATTCCTATAGTTATTTTGCTTGATTTATATTTAATTATAATATTTATACAAATATTTTTACTTAATTTATATTTAATTATAATTTTTATATTTTAATTTTAAATTTTATAATAGAAAACATATTTTCAAGTTAACAGTATAATGCATAATTTATTTATTTTCTAAAAATATATTATGATAACTTTGTTTTAATTATATAAAATTATAGATAGTACAAAATATATTAGTAATGTAGTACAAAATTATAGGTAAAATCAATTAGTAATTTCACTTGAATTTTATAATAGAAAATACATTTTTAAGATAATAATTTAATTCAAAATAATTAACATAATTTCTAAAATATAATATTATTAATATAAATTCGTTTTTATTAAATAATAAATTGTATATGAAATTATTTAAATAAGGTAAATAAACAAATTTACCTAAAATCAAGGAGAAGTTGACAACTAAGCAAATTTACTTCTTCTATAATAGTATAGATTCTATTTAATAGATTTTTTTATGTTTTTCAATTATACCTTAATGATATAAACAAATTTTTATTTTCATTAATGATAATATAATCTTTTGTTTTTTGAGCATAAAGTTATATACTAATAGATTTTATCAATAGATTGATTCTCCTCCAAATTTTATAAAAAATATTGCAAAAATATATTTTCTTTGCGGATCACACGGATCAATATTTTTAGTCAAAAAAATGACTCAACCCGCTACTGGTCGGATGGGGCAGGTCGGACTGAGCGACTGAAAATTTGTAACTAAATAATTTAAGAATTAATCACAAAACTAAAAAAATTAGACCATTTAATTGTTAAATATATAATCTTTTTCAAGTACACATTTCAGGTATAACCATTGTTAACTTATTTATAATCTGACATTATAAAATAAAAAAATTTCATACCTGCATAATAATTTGATCTTGATTCTGTGATATTTTATATCATCAAAGCAACCAAAAGACTTATCAATCTATGTGTAGATAAAATAACAAAAATGGTATCCGCGCTTTTTAAGCGGACCTAAAAGGTAAAGTAGTTGAAGAATTGTACCGGATTAAACCAGAAAAAACGGTTAAGATTAGTCTATTGGGCCATAAAGGCTTTTAATTAAAATTAGACCCAATACTGTCTCAGTCAACGCGTATGGTCTTGAGCTCAGTCATGTATATAAAACCCTAAGACTTTTATAACCTTTTCCTCACTTCTGGCTTTTCTTTCACGCCACTCTCTCTAGCTCGCCTCCGCCTTGCTCTGATCGTCCTCTCCACCGTCGAGTATTTCCTCTCTCCCGGTACGTTATTAATCCATGTTCTCGATTTTGATTTTTAATTTTAACTATGTTGTTGTCGGATTTCATTTTCCCTTTTAATTCCTCAAATTAGGGTTTTTGTCTCTTGTGAATTGTGGCTCTGATTTGGAGTTTTTAGGGTTTACTCTTTCTAGTTTTAGCTCGTTGTCTATGTTTAGGACCAAATTGATATATTTGTCTTTTAACATCTGCTTTGTATTTTTGTATCCAGTTGGTTGTGTAGTTAAAGTCTTGTGTTTTTTTCAATGTCTGAATAACAGGCCTTACGTTGCACACCAGATGTCTGTTGATCTCTGCAAGAAGAATCCATCTTTTCTTTGGTGTGACTGTGGTTATATGAGCAGGGGGAAGTTGTGGTGCTTTCAGATCATCTTGTTTAGGCACTGGACTTAGTCTCTCTCTCTCCTCTCTTCTTCTCTCCTTCTCTCTCTATTCTTCTCTATTCTTCCTTGCTTCTCTGCAAATTTTCTTTTTGATTTGATTACAAAGTATTCGCTTTTACTGGTCCCGTTACTGTGAATTTGAATTTTTCTGCGCAAAACTCCCTCCTTGCTTGAGGAGTTAACTGCGGAGAGTGAAAGTTTTCCCCTTTGGATCTGTGCCAATGGGGAAAACTCAGTTGGCTCCTGGTTTTCGGTTTCATCCTACTGATGTTGAACTGGTGAGATATTACTTGAAGAGGAAAGTGTTGGGGAAAAAGCTCCTCGTTGATGCTATTTGTGAACTTGACATTTACAAGTTCGAACCTTCTGATTTACCTGGTAATCATTTCATTACCTTCTTGTTCTGTTATGGAAATGTTCGGATGGCTGTCTCTTTTCTCGTTCTAACGAGTCTTTGTCTTTACAGATAAGTCCTATATAAAGAGTGGGGATCTTAAGTGGCACTTCTTCTGCCCAAGGGAAAAGAAGTATGCAACTGGAGTTAGGGCAAACCGTGCAACTGAGTGTGGTTACTGGAAGACCACAGGGAAGGAGAGAGCTGTTCTTTGCAATGATGAAGTTGTTGGGAAGATTAGGACTCTGGTTTATCACGTTGGTAAGTCACCACGTGGGGATCGGACTGATTGGGTTATGCACGAGTATAGGCTTGAAGATAAGGTACTCACACAGAAGAATATTCCTCAGGTAACAGTCAATTTGTACATGTATCTTATAGCATCCTATTTGTAAAACATGATATTTCATTATTTGTGATTCATGTCTTATAAGCTTATACCACTCTTGGTTTGTTGATTTACAGGATACTTATGTGCTATGTGTTCTATTCAAGAAAGATGGACCAGGACCTAGAAATGGAGCTCAGTATGGGGCTCCGTTCAATGAAGAAGACTGGAGTGATCAGGAACAACATACTAATGTTCCTGCTACAAGCTATCTCGCAAACCTTCTTCGGCCTGACGCAGAAACCAGTCTGGTTGTGGCGCCCTCACAGGACCCTAACAAGGATTGTTTTGGTGGCATGATATCTGAGTCGTGCGTCTCTGATTTAGCACCATCTACAGCTACTACCAGTGAGCTTCCACATCTGAATGAATCGTGGGTCTCTGATTTAGCACCATCTACAGCTACTACCAGTGAGCTTCCACATCTGAATAATGCAGCTCACACTCCTATGACTGCTCCTCCACTTATTGATTCTAATAGCACTGACTCTCTGGTGCCGACCCTCCAAGCTTCCACCAACGACTATGATGACATATATTCAATGTTGGATGTCTTTGTTGATGAGGATGAGTACTTGCGTTTCTGTGAGCCCATCAACAATGAGGTATGTGTTCGGCTACATTTTTCTTAGTCTTAGTGGCTTAGTAAGTAGCTGTGTGTGATTGGTAGTAAATGATGCTTAGCAATTGTTAGGGTTTAATTTCATGGGAACTTAATAAACAGTAATGAAGTTTCTTTGCTAATAAAAGAAAAAGAATAGCATGCCTCTGAATCAAACTGTATAAACTCTTCCCGTGTCTAGGTAAGACATGATCCCAATGTTCCAGCTCCGGTTTGCGTAGAAGAAGAAGGCATATTCAACGAACTACTAGACTTGAGCAATATGCATGACAACAGCATGCCAAGGACACCCTCTTACGACCTATTGGAGAACTCGGAGTTATACTTGGAGCTACAAGATCTCACAGCTTCATTAGATCAACCTCCAATTGGGAATGTTAGCGACTCTTATCTTAGCAATCAAGGCCACTTTGATTTGTCCACTGCTGATGATGATGATCCTTTGGCTTTTCTGCGTTCATGTGACACGGACCAGACATGATGAACAAAGAGGTATAAAACCAAGAATCCTCTTCTGCCCCAAACATGAACAAAGAGGTCCAAAACCAAGAATCCTCTGCTGCCCAGTTCGGTCCTCTCCATGTCTTCTCAAATCAGCTGAAGCATTATAGACAGTCGATGAAACCTTGACATAATAGGCACCCTTGTATGCTTGTGTCTGAAACTCTCTTCTTTTAGCTTGTCCTTTCATCATCTCTTTTATGTCGCAAAACCTCCTCCCTTGTCATTCTCTACTACTTCCTTGGATTGATTTGCAATTTTTTATCCAACTTGTTTCTGTTTCGTTATGGCTTTATGTTAATCGTTTGGCAAATTATTCATCCAAAAAAAAATTCAACAGTTTGTAAACACTAAACAGTCTTAACTTGACTCGGAAGACACCAAACATCATCATTGGTCTTGTCGGAATCAGCATTATATGAAAGGATATTCTTTAAATTTTGCACAAGTAATGGCTGAAGAAGTTAGTAACAAGGTTCAAGAACAAACAGATACTAAAGACATTGATTTTGCAGAAGCGAGAGAGAGAGAGAGAGGGTGACACTGATATGAAGATGTTGATTCTAAACATGTAGTTGCAGAAGATAAGATTGAAACATTACAGTGACTGAGTCTCTTGTATCAGATTAGTCCTTGTTTAAAGGTCAGAGGATTAAAAGTATTTATTATGAGATCAAGAGAAGTTATCACTCAAAATTAAGAGGAATTACAAGTTTGTTATTGTACTTTACTAATGCACATATACACAATTATCATTCAAAATTAAGAGGAATTACAAGTTTGTTGTTGTACTTTACTAACGCTAACACCAAAACGACGTCGCTGCTACTCTGTGGTGTAGTAATCTTGTCATTAAAACGATGTCGCGGCTTCTTTTCTGGTGTTTAAACCAGTCTAATTAATCTTATTACTAAACGACGTCGTCGCAGCTTAATTCGTGTTCTTTTTTTTTGTTTTTCATTTCCGCTATTGGCTGAGCAAAATGGAGGCTTCACGGAGCGACGAACCGAATCAAAACCCTAACATCGATCGTACTTCGAATCCGAATCCATTGTCGCCTATAATATCTTCAGCACACGTTTGGCCAACAATCGACGGTCCGTTGGGGCTAACGGAGGAAGCATCGGTGGATTACGCTCGTCGCTTCTACAAGTTCGGATTCGCTCTCTTGCCTTGGCTCTGGGCTGTTAACTGCTTCTACTTCTGGCCTGTTCTCCGTCACTCTCGTGCTTTCCCTCAAATCCGCAATTGTAAGTTTCCCTGATACTATTTTCGATTTTTCCTTTTTGTTACTAAAATACTATTTTCGATTTTGTAGATTGGGAATCGATCTTTTATAAATCGGTTGAATCTTGATCAGCATTGTGATTTGCCGGTACTGATAAGTGTTATATGTATTCTTAGAGATGAGTATTGTTGGCTTTGAGTTGTGTGTTCACTTCTGATTTTAGATATTTCCTCCGTTTCAAATTAGATGTCATTCTAAAGGAAAAAAATCGTTTCAAAATAAGTGTCTTTTTAGATTTTCGAGACATAATTTATTAAGTTTATATGATATTCTATTTTTCTATTGGTTGATGTATTGGGATGGGTATAGCAGAGAGTGCTCGGGTGGTTGATAGCTTAAGCCATCGATGAAAACATCACCGGTATATAACTCTTAACAGAATTGAAGCAGTGATAGAAGATTTTAGAATGTCAAGAGTTCCTAATGAGGAGGATATTTCACTATGGAGGACTGATAAAAACAAGTATAAAAGGAGATTCTGCACTTCAGAAACTTGGAGATCTTTGAGAGAAAATCATCAAGTTTATGATTGGTCGGGTGCGGTTTGGTTCAAGCATGCCACTCCTAAATTCTCATTTATAATCTGGATTGCTATGCGGGACAGATTATCAACGGGAAATAGGATGTTGAAATGGAATGCTAGTATTGATCCTTCTTGCATATTCTGTCATGAGCCTATAGAAACAGTTGATCACCTATTTTTTGCTTGTAGTTTCTCGAAGCAGATTTGGGAGATGTTGGCTACTGGTATTTTGAATGCAAGGTATACCACGAACTGGTCTGAGTTAAGGAGAATCATAGTAAATGAAAATCAGGACAAGCTCTTCCTCTTTACCATTCGATATTTGCTTCAGGCTACGGTTCACTGCATTTGGCGAGAAAGGAACAGAAGGAGGCACGGGGAGAAAGCTTCACCTGCAATTCTCCTGGCCAAGTTGATTGATAAAACGGTGAGAAACAAGTTTACTATCATCCATGCTAGTCGAGATAAGAAGCTGGTTGGTGGGTTACAATTTTGGTTCGCTACTAGACAGAGTTGAGCAGGTTGCTTCATTGCCTTGTTTACTTGAGTTTTTGTTGGAAATGTCTTGATCCAGTAGGAGTGAGAGCTGGTTATCCAGTAGGAGTGAGGGCTGGGTAAAAGATAGGGAGGAGAAGGAAATCAGTAGGAGTGAGAGCTGGGAGTTTAGTAGGAGTGAGAGCTAAACTTGGAAAAGGTTGAGATAAGAAGCTTGGAGATAAGAGTTCAAATTGAGTTCCTTTTGATTGTTGTTTATTTCAGCATATTTTGAAAACTTTAGATAAGGACACTATGTGTAAAAAGGTTTTTTCTTTTTGAATCAAATTTAACATTTTATTCAAAAAAAAAAAAAGTGGTTAATTGTATTGATAATTGTGTTTTTATATTGAAAATGTGTAAAACTAAATGTTTCCGGGTGTAAAAACCTAGAATGACAAATAAATTGAAATGGATGGATTAGTTTTTTTTTTTTTTGTACATTCTAATCTATCTTTGTGATGTGTGTTGTAGACGTTGTTAGGTCAGCAATTGGGTTCAGTGTCTTTACAGCTCTGCTTTTATCCTGGGCATTGACATTCTCGATAGGTGGTGAACAGCTTTTTGGACCTGTTTGGGATAAGTTGGTTATGTACAACGTTGCTGATCGTCTTGGCTTGTCTGGTTTGGCCTAACCCTCTCTCTCTCTCGCTATCTTGTTTCTCTTTGGCATGTAGAAACGGGGAGATCTTTATTGTTACTTTTGTGTCCCCTTATGTGTTTCAAATGCGATGAGTACTTGTTTAACGAAAACTGATGCGATCCATGTTGTGAATATAAGCTGAATGTGAAGCAAATAGCTCTCTTCTTAGGATATGTTTATATCTGCGAAAAGGTTCTTTAGTTTCATTACTGGTGCTCTGTTTAGCATAAAAGTCTACTGCCGCAGAACATTTAGAAAACACCTATTTTACATCTTTGCTTCTCATTCCTAACAAGGCTGTAAAGTACAACTTCATAGACTAGACTTTCAAGAAACTATACGGTTTCAAAGAATCAATTATTCAATGAGGTTCTTGAGTATCAGTTCCCTTGTTCACGTGTCAAAAGTATTTATCGACTTTTTAATATAATCTGAACTCGAATTTATGTAAAATCTACGAGTATATTAACCAAAAATTCAGCTTATATAAAAATTTCAGGAATCAATCATAACTTATTACACAGAGCATATGGTAAGTGTTTTTTTTAGATAAAGAGGAATATCTGATGGATAATCTAGTTGATGTTTCTGGTGTATTATCTTGTTGGTCTTGAAGTGAAGTTAAAAATTAGTTTCTCTATAACAGAAACTAACTAGTGTACTGTTTAGCTAATGGGCTAAATAGTGTAATGTTTTGGCCCATAGAGAGACGATCTCGGTTTCTGCTAGTTTGACACGATGGACGTGATAACGTTTCCCTATGCACTGTAGTAAGATTCCACTTGGTGAATTAAGGAATCAAATCTGTTCAATAAAACAGAACACACTCAACAACCTCTCTCTCTCTCTTAAAACAAGACATCATCTCCTTCAACAAATCGAGTTTCTGTCCCTTACCAAATCTTCTCTTCTATCAAATCCTAAACACAACAAAATGGCTCACCTTCTGAAATCTTCTTCATCAAAATCAACTCTCCTCAACATTTTCAGACACAACCTCATCTTCGGTTCTCCAAACCACGCGTCTCGTCATCTCCCCCATAACCTACCACATAATACACGAATCTCACCTAATCCAATAACTCGTTTGTGTAACACCATGGTAGACACGCTCTCACACGAAGACACCAATCGTCAGGTGCTGACTCTTTAATCACTCATGTAGACTATTTAACTATATGTATAACGAAATAAATCTTCAGGTCATGGATTTTCCTGGAGGAAAAGTATCATTCACACCTGAGATTCAATTCATACCCGAATCCAACGAAGACCGTGTGCCTTGCTACCGTGTTCTCGATGACAACGGCCAACAACTCACCAACAGCCAGTTTGTTCCCGTTAGTGAAGAAATCGCTGTGAAGATGTATAGTGATATGGTAACACTTCAGATAATGGATAACATATTCTACGAAGCTCAAAGACAAGGGAGACTTTCGTTTTACGCTACTGCTTTCGGTGAAGAAGCTATTAATATTGCTTCAGCTGCTGCTCTTTCTCCTCATGATGTTATCTTCCCTCAGTATAGAGAGCCTGGTGTTCTACTGTGGCGTGGCTTCACGCTTCAAGAGTTTGCAAACCAGTGTTTTGGGAATAAAGCTGATTATGGCAAAGGAAGGCAGATGCCTGTTCATTATGGGTCTAATAAGCTTAATTATTTCACTGTTTCAGCCACAATAGCGTATTTTTTTTACTGACTCAAAAACTAGTTTATAGTAATCTTATAGTATCTACTTTTATGTTGCTTAATGGTATCTATTGTCTACAGTACGCAATTACCAAATGCTGTTGGTGCTGCTTATTCCTTAAAGATGGATGGTAAGGATGCATGTGCAGTCACCTTCTTTGGCGATGGTGGCTCCAGTGAGGTGAATTATTGAAGCTTTGTTTGCATTAGTGCTGAGCCTTTTGGATTGATCAAAAAATAATGTTTTGTTATTTGGTAGGGAGACTTCCACGCTGCTTTGAACTTTGCAGCAGTTATGGAAGCACCTGTTTTGTTTATATGTCGGAACAATGGATGGGCGATTAGTACTCCAACCTCAGATCAGTTCCGAAGTAACTAACTCCTTTTGCTTTTTGCTTTTTGCTTTTTTGGACATGTCTTGTCTTGAAGTCTTTTGGATTTTCAAATACTTTTGTTTGTGGCAAAACAACAGGTGATGGTGTAGTGGTGAAAGGCCGTGCTTATGGGATTAGGAGTATACGTGTGGATGGAAACGATGCGCTTGCTATGTACAGTGCGGTGCACGAAGCGCGGGAGATGGCAGTTAGAGAACATAGGCCAATCTTGATTGAGGTTACTATTAGATGCAACATCAAAAAGACACAAACAACTCTAAATCATGTCTTTGTTTTGGTTTGTGTGTTAGGCCTTAACGTATCGTGTAGGACACCACTCAACGTCAGATGATTCCACTAGGTACCGCTCTGCAGATGAGATAGAGTGGTGGAACAAAGCGAGAAACCCGTTGTCTAGGTTTAGGACTTGGGTTGAAAGTAATAGCTGGTGGAGTGATGAAGCTGAATCTGATCTGAGAAGCAGAATCAAGAAAGAGGTAACTAAAAAGTTAACTATGGGCTCATGAGCATTTGTATAAGAAGCATTTTTGGTTTTTTATATTTTTGTTTTCTTGTAAACAGATGTTAGAAGCTATCCGGGTTGCAGAGAAGACTGAGAAACCGAATCTGAATCACATGTTCTCAGATGTCTACGATGTTCCTCCTTTGAACCTCAGGGAACAGGAACTTCTGGTGAGGAAGACGATCAAAAGTCACCCACAAGATTACCCATCAGATGTACCTCTTTAAGTAGACTCTTATCAAATGCTCCCATGTAATAAAATATAAAAGATTATCTACATTGCTAATTGTAATCTTTTATTGAAACCTAGATTATCTACAACTTCTTTGGTAGAGCACAAACCAGAATCTGGTAGTAATGTGTGTGATATAACACCAGTTACCATTTCAGACAGTACATGTCATCTCCTCTTCTATCTGATAATGTTGATTCGTTTGGAACTAACAAACAAAGCTACCATGGTCTATAGCATAGATGCAAAGGCAAACAGATAATCAGGGTCTTTGTCAGAAACTGAGTCTCTGACTTTAGTACCAAACCTTTAAAGCTTGTGGGTTGTTTTCAGACACGTGCCTTAACCAAATTGTAGATACTTTCAAAGATTCTAATCATTTCCAAGATCCAAGAACCCTACATGTTTTTGGTAAGTGAGATGGAATATTAGACCAAAAAAGATATATATTTATTGTTATTAGGCTGGGTGGACAGCCTAATTTGACTATTGAGGAATTTCTCTTTTAAAAAAAGCCATCCAAATTGCTCTTTTTGAATTTTCACTTTTAATATTTTAATAACCAGTTTCACTTTGATTCAAATTCCATTAAACCATTCATTCATAACAAAAAAGATAGATGGGAACTGGTATATATAAAGTTACTACTATAAACAAAGTTTAAAACGTGTTTATTATAAATTGTGTGGTTTAAATCATTACTGATCTTCTTATATAGTCAAATATGGTAACATTATTACAATTTAACCAGATGAACAAGTAATAACAAAAACTATAAATTAATTAATAGAGAAAATATGTTTAAAAAAAAAAATTAATAGAGAATAAAGTACACTAATTTTATAACATATTATATTAAATTTATTACAAAGATGATACAATACGAAATGTAAACTTACATTATACACATTTTCAACATTTCTTCCAAATGCTTACTATAAACAATAAGCTTTATACAGTACCACTTTTCTTTTGTTCTCAGTCCATTATCATCATCATCAATCATCAATACGTAGACTGGAAGGGCTTGTAGACTTTAAGATCAAGCATTACTCCGGCGATAGATCCAACTCCGGCGACGATAGAGATCACCAGACAAGCAACACTAAGCATCTGTAAACACACCCACCTCGTGCTCCACTTCTCCACCTTCCTCTGCTTTATATACATCTCAACAGGAAAATAAACCGTCAAGGGCCAAAACCCTAAGGCTCCTAAGATCCCAACCACGTCGTTGAAGAACGGCATTAGCATCGATATCACGGTGGTTAGAACGACGAAGCAACACCGGAAAACTACCCTGAAAACGTTTGTTTTGTACGGAGACCTAAACCCTGGGATTTTGATTTGGAGTTCCTTGGTTAGCAAGTCATTGTCTGGAAACCTCTCTGAGACTGATTTTTCAACGAAGGCGAAGATGGGCTGAGAGAAGACTTGGTAAGCTCCTATTAGGTGGACTACAATGGCTGCGTTGGCTATGTCGAGGAGCCAAAACGGGTTGTAGAATCCGAAACCTGTGAGGAGGTTTCCTGGTGCTGCATCTCCAAAGGCTGCGTAGCCCATTGATCCACATAGCATGTAGAAGATTGTGGTGACTGCAATGCTGATCTTTGTTGCTTTCTTCATCGTTGTTGATTCTGACGGTGGGGATCTTACAGTATCCTAGATAACAAGAACCAAAGTTGAATTTTTCTCTTTAGGGTTTTGGAAAAATACTTGAATCTTGTGTTGCAAGTAAGGTTTTGTTTTATTACCTGAATCTCGATTAGGACAACAGAGTATGAGTAAGCAAAAGCAATGTCTCCAAGTGCTTGAAACGTTCTCCATATCTTCTGCGTTTGAGTCACTGCTCCCATGCTTATGCCCGTGAGACTTCCTTTGAAAACTCCATTTGCTGAGAGATTTCAAATAAAGATTTAACATAACTCTCATGAAGATTATGTGAGTGTTTATGTGTCTATGTCTTACCAGCAACTTGTACAATGCCAAGAGCTAGACCAATGGCTGAGTAAGTGAAGGACATGACAGCTGCTACAATGGAAATCCACCAAATCTGGTCAAAATCAGGAACCTGAGAGAGCAAGATCTCTGTCACACCGAAGATGATCATGTAAGGGTTGCTTGACATGTGACACGGGTCTTTTCCTCCGCTCTTGTGGAAACAGTTCGATCTTTTGATCGCCCTGCATGATACATTAAATGTTAATTTATAACTTGTTTGAAGCTTGTTTCACAAGTAAAATAAGAAACACTCACATCATGCTTATAGATGCTGCTATTGTGTAACCGATGGCGATGCCAAAGAGATTCAAGTATTGAATCAGCCCACAGATCTTGAACTTGAATCCACCTACAATTAAAAAAAAAAAGAGCTCATAAAAACCAAACAAAAAAATAGCTTAATAAGTGTCACTTAAAGTTTGCATACATATTCTATTTAATAAATTGTTTATTTGATTTTATTAATTAATAAACTAGAAAGAAATTTAAAATTTAAAAAAATTATTTACTATTAATATAAAACGACATTTATAATGAAACAAAATGAAAAGGTTAAAACCATAATATGAAACCGAAGGAGTATAAAATAATAGAGTAAATCGAAATGAAATAATTACCGAGAATGGATCGAACTGCGTCCATGTAAGTGTAGTTTCTCTTGCCAGAGACTGCATCTCCGGTTCTGTAGCAGTCACTAAGAAGTGTGGAAGAGTAGAGAGTAACAAAAGAGAACAAAAGCATCACCGCAGGTCCAGCGATCCATCCAAGCTGTGCAATGGCCCATGCTAACGAGAGAACGCCTGAACCGATCACCGCGGTAATAATATGAGCACTTGCGGTCCAAACAGTACCTAGATTATAAACAAAAAAAAACACGTTTAGTTTTGCGTTTCAGCAGTAACGTTTATAAAACAAAGTTTATATTTATTGTTTTGTTTAGAATTGTAACCGGTTCTTTTGAGACGGCCATCATCATCAAAGCATTTGAAAGCTTGTTGTTTAGGGTCAGCCAGGTCAAAGACTTGGTGGCCGTGATGGTGGTGGTTGGCGGCAGCGGTTTCACCCATCTGTTAGTACAAAACCAACATTAGTTTACTTATTTTCTTTACCATAAACAATTTATTTATATTACAAGAACTGAAAGGTAGTATTAGTACCTCCTCTTATAGAGTCTTAAGGGAACTAAAGACTGTTTATTACAAACCTATGAAGAAAATGAAATAAGAGGAAAATATAACTAAAGGAGATGGGTGATGATAATATGAGTTGCTGCTGCATTTTGATCTTGTGTTTGATCCCTGTCTTATATAAGCCATGAAAAGTAAAGAATAATAATTAATTAACTAAAAATTAATATATGACAATTATTTCAGTTTTGACAATATTTGCTTGTTGGGTATTTTTCTTTTTCTCTCCACCATCATTAGTGAAGGATGCATCAAAATATATAAAGAGAATCAAATGCTTGTTTCTTCTCCTCCGTACCTTTTGGGATCGCCTTAATCACTCAAAGATAATATACTATTTTATATTGATAAAAGGCTAAAACCCCATTATTAAGGATATACCACGTTTATGATTATATAATTAGAAAGAATTGATGCTGCCTAAGTGCTTAAATAGATTATATTATAATATGGAATGTTCGTCAAGATGTTCCTCCATATACCGTGGAGTTTCTCTGTGCATGCCACGCATGGTGTTTCGAAAGTCAAAACTTAAATAAGAACGTTAATCATGAAAGTTTTAGTAGTCTCGAGAATGATATATATTTTATTCATGCACCTAAATATGAATGTGAACGACATTAGAGTATATTGAAACTTTTAGGTTTGTTGTGTTTTATCTGAAATGTTAACAACCAAGAAAGAATTACTGTATGATTGTCACAGTCTCGTGGATGAATAGATTCTGATCTTGATCGATAAAACGAATCCTCTACCATTTGAACTTCACCAATGGACAGACTATAATCATTTTGGTTCTATTTCTGTAATTTCATATATTTAAGTTATGGGACATTAAAGTAATTGTGCTATAATCAAGGCCGTCTCAAATGATTTCTAGATCTTGTTCAAAAAAATATTAATGATGTATTTAATAATTTAATGAATTTTTAAAAAGTTAATAACTATGTTTGATGTTTTCTAAAAAAATTTAAGTTATAATCTAACAATATATCTATATATTTTAAAGTCTTTATTATAATTTATCTATATATTTTTTAAATTTCTTATTTTTTGTATTTTTATTTTTAGATGAGGCATGTTTGACCGCTCTACTTGCAAATGTTATTAGACGGCCTTGCTATAATTGACAATAGGTGTTTAAGAATATAAGGTTATATTGGGTGATTAATAAAAACTATAGCAACTTAACTATCTTAAGATCATACTATTAAATTGATAGATGACTCTCATAAATAAAAGTATAAATTGAGCAAAGTACCACTGCCAACACCGTCCAATGTCATAGTGATGGATATGATTATACTGCCTACTGGTAAGGAGAATCGAATTTGTCTAGTGCTTCTATCCACCATTTATATAATTAATATTATTTTTAGTATTTTGTGAGCATCTTCAAATTTCTTCATTAGGAAATTTGACGTCCTTTTGAATTGCAAAGATTCCTTCTTCCTATTAATTACTACTCATTTAGCAAATTAAATAAATAATTTCTCCTCGACAAAAATAAATAAAAACATATAATGACTGGTTCTTTTTGCACTTATATCTAATTCTTCGTTTCATGTCATTTTTGTTAACAAAACTCCCCACGAGTAAATACATATTTGCAACTTTTCAGATTTGTTGTAATTTCTACGTGCATGTTTAAGTACTCAGTACTTGTACTAATTACGGTTATTTCAACAATGACTAGGAGTCTATCATGTATATGACCAATCTTGATATGATGTTTGTCATTTTGCCAAAATTATTGGTCAGCTTCAAATGTCTAGCAACTTATCGACATGACCCTTTGGCCATACTTGTACTTAAAAAGTCTAGTGGAGAATGTTTAGCGATCATGGGATAGGATCATGTTATATGGTTTACATGGAAAAATGATGTGCTTAGTTGCAAAACCATTTAACTGCAGGAGTAAAAACTCCAACGCAAAACCACATATAAGAACAAAAAACTAATATGTTGAGAATCGCGAGGAATTTACAGGAGCTTCAAATATAAGAATAAGGATTCGTTTGGCACCACGATTAAAAGCACACAGATAATTCGGGTCGTACCCGGTTTAGATGATGACCCAGATTAAGGCTCAAACTTGGCCCATATTGTTTAAGTTGTACTGACGAGTGATTGATTGAAAGAGAAGAGAGTGATCAACGTGGCCCATTAATGACGAGTATATTGTTGATAGAGAAGAACAAAAATGGTGTGACAAATAAAGAATTTGACTTGTGATCTTTTTCTGGTTGCATATAGTATGTTTTTATAAATTAGTGGACAAGAAAGTAAACATATTTTTATGTGACATGAAAAATGATCTATTACTTTGTTTTCCACCAACATACACTAATGAAGTGGAATTCTTTGGTCTTAGAGCATCTCCAACCCCACTCTAAAACCCACTCCAAACTTCATTTTGCAGTAAAATCTTCTCTAACCCTACTCCAAAACTCACTCCAAAATGGAGTAACAAACATGATTACTCCAAATATGGAGTAAACCAACTCATTACTCCAAAATGGAGTTGAACTTTTTTATTTATCAAATAGTCCTCCACATTTATATATGTTTCATTTTTAATAAAATATTATTATAAATAAGTACTATATATATTATAAAATTTACTGTTATATT
>CAKOAT010988487.1:34346-95807 GCA_932364175.1 Eruca vesicaria subsp. sativa | reverse complement strand
GATTATTATAATTCTAATGAATAATTTAGAATTGATGTATTATTGTGTTTAAGCTATATAATGTAATTTTTTAATGTATTAAATGTATTCTTTAAAACCTTGTTGAGTAGTTTTATTTATATAATAAAAATTTAATTGTGGTTAATATTGTATTTAATAGAAATGCTATAAATTTAAAATGGACTGTTTTGCAAATAGTATAAATGAAAGGTGATATTCCTAATTTTGAAATAAAGATAATATTAAAAATATTCTTTTGGAGTAGAAAATGGAGTAATACATTGGAGTAAAACTCAACTGCATTTTGGAGTTACTCCATTTTAGAGTAGAAAATGGAGTAATACATTGGAGATGCTCTTATCCCAAATCCCAATGATGTTATCATACGTCTGAAGTTAAAAAGTTATACACAAAAACAATTTAAATGAAGGAGAAATTGTTGGTGTTGGTGTTGGTGTTGGTGGAATGAAAGTCATGATGCAGATTGTGAAACAAAATGGATATACATAAGGAGATTAGAATCATTCTTGTTGACTATATTTTTTTCTACGTTCTACCTCTCAAAATTCAGAAAACCAACTGTTTGAAGAAATTATCCAATTAGTTTGGTTCTTGTCAAAAACAATGAAATGATAAACCTACGTGAGCATTTTATTTTTGCATGCGATATATCATAAGTGTAAGTTTGAGAAGTTTTGTTTAGAAGTTCAATAGGGGATATCTACAAATACTAGGCAGAACGAAATAAAAATTATTCCAAATTCATAAAATAAAAAAATTTGTTGATTTTTTTAATAAATCGTCTACATTCCCTAAAATTTCAGAGTGGATCCTGTTCAGTACTCGATGGAAATATTGATACAACAATCCATAGTTTTAAATCACATCATAGAAATTATTTAGTTATTTTTCTTGCTTAAATTTGGATTATCCTACGTTTACACACACAAATCTTATATAGTCTCGTACGTATAAGACAGCTAGTCATATGAATAGTACATATGTGATGACGTTGTTAAAGATATATGTTTAAAGTTCCGACAATGATGTCCCAGCTTACATCCTTATCCAGTTTCTTGAAGCATATTCCCCAAAATCTTAATACGACAAAACAGAAAAGGTAATAATCCATCATAAAAGATATGTTTAGGTCAAGTTCGGCAGCTATAACATCATGTTCCATGAAGCTTCCTATTTCCATTTACACAAGGACTTAGATAAACAACTAGAAGAAAGTATAATGTCGATTTGTCTTATATAATAACAAATTCAGATCAAGTCCAGATACAATTTATCTGATTTTTATAATAGAAAACAATATTTATTATTATTGGGTTGGAGAGACCGGATAGTTAAGTCTCATTGGCATTTAATTATTTACGTAAAAATACGTGTATGAAACTATGTGACTTGTATAAATATCTACGTTCTTTATCAACAAAACGAAAATTGAGAAAAAGTCATGTTTGACCAAAACAATTTATATATATTCTTCATTTACTAATACAAATATGAAGTCCATATCTTAAAAACACAATGTCGAATAGAACATTAATGATAGTAAACGTAAGTAATATCATCATCAAACGGGGAACAAGCTAACGTCAGCCTCTCATACACCTACCACAACTTTCTATTTAAAGATTTTTAAATAGAAGATTCACGTGCCTTATTTAAAATTGAGTCCCTACGTAATGCGGTTTAATTAGTACTTAACTAAAGATTGAACAACGGGTTATATAATAATTCTTGTAAACATTGTTTTATATATAAAACTTTAGCCGAAGTGAAAACACATTTTTAAAACTTAAACCGGTGACTAAGAGGTGATTGAACCTGAACCAAACATGGCCGACTCTAAAATTTTGGAAGCCTTAGGTAAATTTTTAAAAATTTTAGCTAAATTTTTTTCTATCTAATTTGGAAATCTAAAAGAAAAATTTGAGATTTTTATATATATATATTATTTAAAAATTTCGAGGACCTAAGACAAATGTTTTAACTGGCTTAGTCCAGGACCAGCTCTAAACCAATAGATACAAACGTTGGATGAGGTCACACACCATGACGAATCCGCTGCGGAGAAGCTCATCTTAGTTTAATCAACTCTCCAATCACAAGATAAATACAAAACTTCCACCACAAGAAATGCTGACTTCTCTTCAGCAAGTGTCTCATTGTTTTGGGTTGACTAAAGTATAACAAAAGTATCAACTCTCCAATCACAAGATACATACAAAACTTCCACCACAAGAAATGCTGACTTATCTTCAGCAAGTGTCTCTTATTCTTTTTGGGTTGACTACTATGTAACTAAAAGTAGTGGCTGCTGAGATATTATACTTTTATTACAAAACATAAAATGTCTTAAAATTGGTGTAAGTAAAGGAACAAAATGGATAAGCCACACTAAGGTGTTGACAGTTGAGCCAGTCAACAATCCACGAGGGCTGCGAAGTGACGTACGCAATGACATCATCATCATTGCCTTTCATTAAGTCGATCATCCACTAAGACTACGCCACGTAAGCCTACGGTCAGCGTAGAAAAGAAAAACGGTATCATTTGCCGCACGTGCTTGTGATTATAAACCTCCACGTGTCATCCTTTTTAATTTTAAATTAATTTCCTTCGGCTATTCTCGTCCTTATAAAACCTTCGTCGCCTCACACTCATCTCCTCGATTCCAATCTTCAGCAGACGACGAAACTCAAATATTCGAAGAACGAAACAAATTAAAAAAAAAAAAGAAGAAACTTTTCGAGAATGAAAGCAGAGCTAAACTTACCAGCAGGATTCAGATTCCATCCCACAGACGAAGAGCTTGTGAAATTCTACTTAATCCGGAAATGCGCATCGGAACCGGTCTCAGCTCCGGTTATCGCCGAAATCGATCTCTACAAGTTCAATCCTTGGGAGCTTCCAGGTAAAAAAAATCTGATGAAGTTTCTAAAAGTTTCTCGAGAATCATTGTTTAATCGAGAGATTTGTTCTTTTTTTTTTTATTACAGAGATGTCTCTGTACGGAGAGAAAGAGTGGTACTTTTTCTCACCACGTGACCGGAAATACCCAAACGGTTCACGTCCTAACCGGGCAGCAGGAACCGGTTATTGGAAAGCTACGGGAGCTGATAAACCGATCGGTAAACCGAAGACGTTGGGTATAAAGAAAGCACTCGTGTTCTACTCTGGGAAAGCTCCAAAAGGGATTAAAACGAATTGGATTATGCATGAATATCGTCTCGCTAATGTTGATAGATCAGCTTCTGTTAACAAAAAGAACAACCTACGAGTATGTTCTGTCTTTTTTATTTATTTTTTTGATTTATTAATTTATTTTTATTTTTATTTTTTTAAAAATATTTATTTTTCACTTTCTTTGTGAATGTTATGATGGTTTTAGATTATTAATTTTTTTTTTTTGTTTAACAGCTTGATGATTGGGTGTTATGTCGGATATACAACAAGAAAGGAACCATGGAGAAGTACTATCCTGGGGATGATAAACCGTTGACCATGACGGATCAGTCAACATCACGTTTTGATACATCGGAGTTGACATTGCAAGAGGATGATTCGAGCAGCTCGGGAGGTCACGGACACGTGGTGTCACCGGATGCAAAGGAGGTTCAGAGTGAGCCTAAATGGAGAGAGCTTGAGGATGCTTTGGAGGCTTTTGATTCTTCCATGTTTGTTGGTGGTGGTTCAATGGATTTGTTGCAGAGTGATGCTTTTGTTCCTCAGTTCTTGTGTCAGCCTACTGATTATTTCGATTCGTTCCAGGATACGTTTGAGCAGAAACCGTTCTTGAATTGGAGTTTTGCTCCACAGGGTTAAAGGAAGATGTTTGTCAGTGTTGTGAGAAGTTTCTCAATCATCTTTTGTTTCTTAGTAGTAAAAAAAGATTGTATAGTGTTGATAGTTGTTAGCATCAATGTCTCATTGATAGGCAAATTCTTGTAATCATCAGAAAATTTTATATGAAAAAGTACACATTCTTCAAGATGTTGTTGCATTTATGTAGATACTGATAGAGATATATAGAACTCTTTTACCAAAAAACTAAAAAAAGAAGATATATAGAACTCTAGAGCTAACTTATAGGTTTAGAATCTTCATATTGGCAAACAATGCCTTTTGTCACAAGGCTTAGGAGTCTTTTGACTCTGGTCTTCTTGGACAATGGTCTTCTATGCGCAAGGCCTGCCTTGGACCCGACGCTAGCTAAAGGACAAGTGAGCTTAGCTGAGTGGGCACCATACTGCTACAAGAAAGGCATGTTTGATCAGATCGTTGATCCTTATCTCAAAGGCAAGATCACAATAGAATGCTTTAAAAAGTTTGCTGAAACAGCGATGAAGTGTGTACTAGACCAGGGAATTAAGAGACCGTCGATGCATGGGAGATGTTTTGTGGAACTTAGAGTTCGCTTTGCAGCTTCAGGAAAGCGCAGAGGAGAGTGGGAAAATGACTCAGACCTGTTCTTCATTAGCTCAAAAAACATACCAATGACGTAAGTTATAGGTAATAGGGATATTTGTCACCATCGTCAACAGAGGCTAACGAAAAACTTAACTAGTTTCTGAAACAGCTTTCAGCTTCCTTCTGCTAGTCTTTCCTCTGCACTGCTTCTGCATTTTCTCCCTGCAAATGCAGACATACACAGTGGGATGTCCTTTTTTTCGTACTTATTTCGGTCTAGAGTGCGCTTTGCATTCATCACTAAACAAAATCAGAAAGATTTTCATCGGTTCCCCATCCTTACAAAACGAAATTGTCATTACAAGTGGGAAGAGAGTGAAACATCAACATTTGTCTCCTTTATTCCAAGTCAAAAACTACAACGAATGAATCTGCTTTTTTCTTCTCGTACTATCTCTCACACTCACAATAATGGAAATCACAATGCATTTTCAGCTCAGCCTAAAACATTGCCTTTGTTTTTCTTTTCGTTATTGTCAACAAAAAACAAAGATGAAGATGGTGAAGTATTAAGCATCCATCAAGCTCTTAAGCCGCTGACTCCTTGGAGATCTTCTCGGCCTTGGCAACCACCTCGTCAATGCCACCAACCATGTAAAATGATTGTTCAGGAAGATCATCGTACTTACCATCAAGCAGACCCTGTACCAATCAACAATTCATATAAGCTCATAATACAGCAAACAAACATGGAAGTCATTAGGGAATATATATACCTGGAAACTGTTGATGTTTTCCTTAAGGTCGACGTATTTTCCGGGGGCACCCGTGAAGATCTCAGCAACATGGAAGGGCTGACTCAAGAACCTCTGGATCTTACGGGCACGGGCAACGGTAAGCTTGTCATCTTCACTAAGCTCATCCATTCCCAGAATGGCAATAATATCTTGCAGATTCTTGTAATTCTGTAGCACCTTTTGCACACCACGAGCCGTGTTGTAGTGCTCCTCACCCAAAATGTGAGGCGAAAGCATACGGGAAGTTGAATCCAGAGGATCCACAGCAGGATAGATACCAAGCTCAGAAATCTTCACATGGGAAAAACAAAAGTCAAAATAAGTCAGCTTTATGAGTTTTCCACCAAAAAAAAATTCTGAGAGTAACATCATCAAGAGACAAATTCACACCTGTCTAGAGAGCACAGTTGTGGCATCCAAATGAGCGAAAGTTGTTGCTGGAGCAGGATCTGTCAGATCGTCGGCAGGGACATAGATGGCTTGCACTGAGGTGATGGAACCTTTCTTTGTGGTTGTGATTCTCTCTTGTAGAGCACCAAGATCAGAAGCCAAAGTTGGCTGGTAACCCACAGCAGATGGGATACGTCCAAGCAAAGCAGACACTTCAGAGTTGGCCTACACAAGAGTTAAAATTTTACAATCTCTTCACTTATGTACAACATACATGTGCTGAGAGAAGAAGCAGACATCAAGTCTCACCTGGGTGAAACGGAAAATGTTGTCAATGAAAAGCAACACATCTTGGCCTTCAGCATCACGGAAATACTCAGCAACAGTCAAACCAGTGAGTCCAACACGGGCACGGGCACCCGGGGGCTCGTTCATTTGTCCGTACACAAGAGCACATTTGCTCTCCGACTGTAAAGATGGGAAAAGAAAGAGAATATAGCAACAAAAATCAGTCAAATGCCATTCCCCAGGAAAAAAAAGAAGGTGAACACTAATCCAAACCTGCTTCTCGCCTAGCTTGATGACACCACTCTCAATCATTTCCCTGTACAAGTCATTGCCTTCACGGGTTCGTTCTCCCACACCAGCAAACACGGAGAAACCACCTGTTCATCCGAAGAAGTACAAACTAATCAAATAAAAGCGGATTTCCACTGTAGAAACTACTTCAAAAGATCCTTGAGAAAATACATACCATGAGCTTTGGCGACATTGTTAATAAGCTCCATGATAAGCACAGTTTTCCCGACACCAGCACCACCAAAGAGACCAATCTTTCCTCCTCTTTGGTAAGGAGCAAGCAGATCAACGACCTAAAAACAAAAGCAACAAACGTTAGCTTAGAACACTGAACGAAAACATACGTTTAAATGGAAACAACGCAGAGCTAGGGACAAGAATCAACCTTAATACCAGTAGCAAGGATCTCTTGCCCTGTAGCTAGATCAACCAAAGCTGGAGCATCTCTGTGAATAGGTAGGTAGTGTTCGGTCTCTGAAAAACAGCAACATTACATTGTAATGACAGGTTTGCAAAAACGTGAGACATTGATTAAAGGCTAAGGCTAAGACTACTTACTAATCTCGCCTCTTTCGTCAATAGGTTCTCCAAGCACGTTCATAATACGTCCAAGCGTAGCCCTTCCAACAGGCACCTGAGCCAACAAACAAACCCCAAACACTCAGATTCACACATCATAACAAACAAACCTATCATAAAAATCCAAACTTTCAATAAGTCAAAATGTCAAACACAGATCTAAACCAATAGATCAAAAACCAAAAACCTCCTTACAGTAATCGGAGCGCCAGTGTTGAGCACGCGCCTCCCACGAACAAGCCCCTCAGTACCATCCATAGCAATAGTCCTCACAACATTCTGCCCCAAATGATGAGACACCTCAAGCACCAGCCTCGTGGGATGATCCTGCACCTCCAGTGACGTCATGATCGGAGGCAAACCTTCCTGATCTTCGAATCTCACATCCACAATAGCACCGATGACCTGGCAAACCTTCCCGATCGCGCCTTTTCCTCCGTAATCGTAAGTCTTCTTCGCCGCCTCATCCTTAGCTGGAGCTGGAGGAGGAGCTGGTGAAGAGGTTGAATACTCGGCCACGCGGCCGAGGAGGGTCCCACATGGAGCGAGGCAACGAGCAGGGGAAGGAGACGGGAGCCTAGGGTTTCGGGTCCCGAATTTGGCGGCGGATCTGGTTTGAGATGATGAACGGAGGAGAGATGATAAGATTCGTCGACTCGCCATCAGTGTTGAGATCGAGGGAGAGAGAGAGAGTGCGGCTAGGGTTTGAAAATGAAATGTTCGTTGCGCTCTTCTCTATAACCAACGTAGACCACTTCTTCAGTGACGCGTGGTTTGATTTGGATGGTGACACGTGTAATTTCCTGATTGTTTTCCATATCAAGCTATTTGTTGCGAAGGAAATAATCAAAACGTGATTTCTCACACCGTATGTAATAAAATTTCAACACTTCAGACAGACAGCAAGAAAACAAAAGGAAAATAGATATGTGCATTTTATCCTGTGCATTTTTTTTTTTTGGGAGAAGGGGTTTGGGGGAGGGAGTTTCAATTTATTAAGTTTGTTACCATTTAAAAACATTTTTCTTAATAATAGTTAAATTCATAAATATTTAAATTTATGATAAAAATATTAATTTAACCCTCAAAAATCATTAATAAATATTTAAGAATAATTTATTAATTAAACCTCATCTTATAGTTACTATATTCTAAAAAATAATACATAAATCCAAGTGTTAAAATATTTACTGATTAAATGTATATTTGAAACAATATTGTCAACTATTATAGTATTTTAAGCAATTTTTTGTGTGGTGGATGTAAATATTTTGTTAATCATTTGTTACTTTCAGATTATTTTAAATCTCAATGTAATTATTTTGTTATTTATTTGTGCTTGGCATGATCTTTAAAAATTAGACTTTGACCTCTAAAATTATAATTTTGTTAACGTCAATTTAGAAACCCCAAACCAAAGGTCACTTTCTTGTTTAGTTATTGCCCTCTTGGTCCTAAAGTTTCCATGGATATATTTTCAATTTAATAGGCCCAATAAAAGCCCATTCTAAAGCCCATCAGATACAACGAGTGAAGCTTAGATCCAGGTTCTTATATTTACCCTAGGATCTAACTCTCACTCTCACACACATACGACAACAAAACTCATGGCGTCTCGGAGAGTCTTATCATCACTTCTCCGTTCATCATCCTCCGGCAGATCCGCCGCCAAATTCGGGACCCGAAACCCTAGGCTCCCGTCTCCTTCCCCCGCTCGCCACGCCGCTCCTTTCGCTAACATCCTCGGCCGCGTCGCCGAATACTCCACGACCTCTTCCCCAGCTCCTCCTCCTCCAGCTAAGGATGAATCCCCGAAGAAGACTTACGATTACGGCGGAAAAGGCGCGATCGGGAAGGTTTGCCAGGTCATCGGTGCTATTGTGGATGTGAGATTCGAAGATCAGGAAGGTTTGCCTCCGATCATGACGTCACTGGAGGTGCAGGATCATCCCACGAGGCTGGTGCTTGAGGTGTCTCATCATTTGGGGCAGAATGTTGTGAGGACTATTGCTATGGATGGTACTGAAGGGCTTGTTCGTGGGAGGCGCGTGCTCAACACTGGCGCTCCGATTACTGTAAGTTATTCGGTTTTGGATAGATCTGGAATCGGGGGAGGGTGTTTTAGGTTTAGATCTGTGATTTTTGTTTTGATTCATTTCGTTACAGTCAACGTTGACTTTTGAAAAAAAAAACACTTTTTCCTTCAAAAGTATGTTACTTTACTATATTAGAAGTTTGTTACTTTGAAAGTTTGTTACTTTATTAGAAGTTGTATGTCCGAATGATTCTATTAATGTAGATGACTAATCATTCTTATGTTTGCACTGTAAAGGTTCCCGTTGGAAGGGCTACACTTGGACGTATTATGAATGTTCTTGGAGAACCTATTGACGAGAGAGGCGAAATTAGTAAGAAGTCTAATACACCTTTTTTATCAGTGCTTCTCTATCTGTGAACCTGCCATGAAAATGTGGTTTTGCTTTTTTTTTCAGAGACCGAACATTACTTACCTATTCACAGGGATGCTCCAGCTTTGGTTGATTTAGCCACTGGTCAAGAGATTCTTGCTACTGGTATTAAGGTAGATTCCTGGCTTTAGTACTGCGTTGTTTTCATAGGTTACACGTGTGTTGTCCTTCAATGTTCCAAGCTAACATTTGTTGTTTTCGTTCTAGGTTGTTGATTTACTTGCTCCTTACCAAAGAGGAGGAAAGATTGGGCTCTTTGGTGGTGCTGGTGTCGGGAAAACTGTGCTTATCATGGAGCTTATTAACAATGTCGCCAAAGCTCATGGTATGTATTTTCTAAAGGATCTTTTGAAGTAGTTTCTTCAGTGGTGATCCATTTTTAGTTTATTAATTGGTAGTTCTTGTGATGAACAGGTGGTTTCTCTGTGTTTGCTGGCGTGGGAGAACGAACCCGTGAAGGCAATGACTTGTACAGGGAAATGATTGAGAGTGGTGTCATCAAGCTAGGAGAGAAGCAGGTTTTCAAATAATTTTGACTAGCCTTTACCTTTCTCTTTTCCATCAAACGGCTTTTGATTGATCTTTGTTGCTAAATTCTCTCTCTTTTCCCATCTTAACAGTCTGAGAGCAAGTGTGCGCTTGTGTATGGACAAATGAACGAGCCCCCGGGTGCCCGTGCCCGTGTTGGACTTACTGGTTTGACTGTTGCTGAGTATTTCCGTGATGCTGAAGGCCAAGATGTGTTGCTTTTCATTGACAACATTTTCCGTTTCACTCAGGTGAGCCTTGTTGGTTGCGCCTTCTCTCAGCACATGTATGTCGTACATAAGTGAAGAGAGAGAGATTGTAAATTAACTCCGCTTAACTCTCATGTGTAGGCCAATTCTGAAGTGTCTGCTTTGCTCGGACGTATCCCATCTGCTGTGGGTTACCAGCCAACTTTGGCTTCCGATCTTGGTGCTCTTCAAGAGCGAATCACCACCACAAAGAAAGGTTCCATCACCTCAGTGCAAGCCATCTATGTTCCTGCTGACGATTTGACAGATCCTGCTCCTGCCACAACTTTCGCTCACTTGGATGCCACAACTGTGCTATCAAGACAGGTCTGAATTGTCTCCTGATAATGATATTTTCAGATTTATTTTTGTGGAAGGTTTCATAGAGCTGACATGTTTGCACTTTTGTCTTTTGTATTTGAAGATTTCTGAGCTTGGTATCTACCCTGCTGTGGATCCTCTGGATTCAACATCCCGTATGCTCTCTCCTCACATTTTGGGAGAGGAGCACTACAACACGGCTCGTGGTGTGCAAAAGGTGCTACAGAACTACAAGAATCTGCAAGATATTATTGCCATTTTGGGTATGGATGAGCTAAGTGAAGACGACAAGCTGACTGTTGCTCGTGCCCGTAAGATCCAGAGATTCTTGAGTCAGCCCTTCCACGTTGCTGAGATCTTCACGGGTGCCCCCGGAAAATACGTCGACCTTAAGGAAAACATCAACAGTTTCCAGGTATATATGCCACCCCTTATGACTTTCTTCCTTACTTCATATGATTGTTTGCTATATTATGAGCTTATATGTGATGTAAATCGTTACAGGGTTTACTTGATGGTAAGTACGATGATCTTCCAGAACAATCATTTTACATGGTTGGTGGAATCGACGAGGTGGTTGCAAAGGCAGAGAAGATCTCCAAGGAGTCAGCAGCTTAAGGAGATATGCTTAATACTTCTCTTTTCTTCTTTTGTTGACAATAACGAAAAAAAAAACAAAGCTTTAGGCAGTGCTGCTAATGCATTGCGGATTCCCATCATTTTGTGAGTGTGAAGAGCTGCGAGATCATGCTGAACATATTCACTCACTGTTACTCAAATTTTTGGTTCTTTTGCTTCCTTTTACTTGTTGAAATAAAAGTTTTAAGACTTGCATATTCTAGTTGCAATGTATGATTATGATTTATTGATCTGTGTCTGTGGTGAAGTCTTAATATGATCGATCATCAGCGTAAATTGAAACCATACGAGGCAATATTTCATCCATATGGTTTGAGTCGGGTTGGGTGTGTCAGATGTGGGTGGACTGATCCGGGTAGCATGTGGCTCAAAATTCTTTAAGAAGAACCAAAATTTCCCTCGAAATCTTAAAAGTCTACAGTGTCAAGGCCATGGCTTCTGCTATGGACTTATCTCCTACTCCAACGTTCTTCTTATGCAGAACTTCCTCTTCTTCTTCATCTCTTCGTCGTCTCTCCTCCATCTCAGTCTCTAACTTCCTACGCCACTTTAACCGGAGGTTAAAGATATTTTGTCAAGCCACAGCCGGAACTCAGCATCAGAGCGGCCTCTCTGACTCTGGGTCTAAACTAGCCGCCCGTTCTGGCCAGGACCGTCTTTTGAAGGTCTGATTCTGTTTTCTTAATTCTCTCTGCGTCTCTATGTGCAGATAATCAAGTTGGATATCTCGGAATTGTATTGAAAACTGCAGGTTCCGATTTCAAACATCAGGAAAGAGTATGTACATTGAGGGTTCATAAGAGGTTTATAAGGGGGTTCACACAGTTTTCTAGATAAACAGTGATGAAGTTCTCTCTCCAAAAGTTCATCCCGGTGAACCCCAAGAGGGTAGAGTTCACCACGTGTCGGAAGGAGATTGATTCAATTAATTTTTTTTTAATTTTTGTTTTTTAAAATCTGACAAAAAAAAAAAAAAAATTTAAAGATGAACCCTAAGAGGGGTTCATTGATGTACATGCTATCATAGCACATATTGATCATGGGAAGTCTACGTTGGCGGATAAGTTACTACAAGTGACTGGTACAGTTAGAGATATGAAAGAACAGTTTCTTTAACGGTTGTAAACGAAAAGGTTAGAAAATGATTCTAGGCCCAAGTAAGAAAGAGCTAAGGCCCAGTACATCCATTTAATGGGCTTAATTGATTAAATTGGAAAAGATATAACTGATGGCTCCAACACAACAACACCTGTACATATATATAAAGCGGAGAGTTATTAACTTATTAATAAGTCTTCGTCGTTCCCATAAAGAACGACGACTGACGCGAGCGAGCGAGCGAGAGACTGGAGACGCGAGAGAGATCTAAAGCAACCGTTTTCGTTATTCGCGCGGCACTTCTCTCTCTCTCTCTTGCCGTCGACGACGCGTACTCCGAGCTCCATACATTTCTCTGTAAGATTCGATTCTCTTTCTCGATGTTAATTCTGGCGGGAAAATCGATTGTGTGTTGAGATTTTGCTTTCTTCATTTGTGAGCTTTGCATTGTGGTTTCGAATTGTTTTACGACTCTTTGTGTGTGTGTGTGTGTGTGATGAGGATTGTGATTGTGTTCTTCCTTGTTGCAAATTTGATTTGCTTTTTGGATGTGTGTAATTTATATATCATTGGTTTCTTCGCTTTCTCGTTGATCGTAACGGACGCATGATAGTGATTTACTTTTCTTGATCTTGGGTTTAGGGTTTCTTTCGTTCATTTCGTTTCGGTTCTTTGATTATTGATTTGAAACTGGTACCACTCAGTGAATGAGTTCAGATTTTTTTTCTGAATTCGATTGGGATACGATAGTTTTAGGGTTTATTGTTGTTTCGATTTCTGCATTGGTGTCCTGAAATGTAATTTCCTTGGGGGTTTCTTTTTTCAGATGATCTCACAAGTCCCACTTGCTTCTTCTCTATGGTCTCTCTTGAATCAGACCTTGAAATTAGAATTATCTCTAGGGATCATTTGCCTGTGGGTTAAGTATCTGGTTTTCCAAGGCTTACATTTTCTAGTTTGGAAAGAAATTTTTGTGCAATGTGACAGAAACACTCTTGCTTTTGCTTGCATGCCTTGCCTTTGTTGCGTCCATCTGTGACTACATTTCCTTGATGTTTATGGATTGTTGTACACCACAGGAGGATGCCTTTGCTGAAAAAGAAGTCACATAAACTAGTTGAGCCCCCAAATGGCTTGGAGCCATGCGAACTTGTTTATCAAGTTCGTCTCACAAAGGAGATTTTCCGAGATTATCAGTATCCTTCTTTTATAGCTTTTTGGGTTTCTGAATTGGGAAAAAAGGGACTACCTTTTTTAACTTATGTTTTTGATATTTTCATTCCTTATACTCGTGCAGTTAGAGGAATCATAAATAGCCTTAATTGCAATGCTGTTTCATTCATTCATATTATCTTTCAAAGGCTTGGTTGTTCATGTTTATCAATGCAGATGCCGCGTTAGAGCCATTTGTTTGCTTAACATAAACATAGATTGTACTTGAAGAGGATAAATCTGTATCGCCAGCGCGTTTGGACATGCAAATCTACTGGTAAAACTAGCTTGACTTACGAAGAGGCCTTAGAGTCAGAAAAACTGACAAGCAAGAAGGTTCAAACTCTGCCCAGAGAGCTAGTGGCACCTGCTTTAAGTATCATCCAGTTCAGTAAGTTCTTAACCCTTTCCT
Source organism: Eruca vesicaria subsp. sativa (assembly GCA_932364175.1). Classification (NCBI taxonomy): domain Eukaryota; kingdom Viridiplantae; phylum Streptophyta; class Magnoliopsida; order Brassicales; family Brassicaceae; genus Eruca; species Eruca vesicaria. Next base: position 82,114 of record CAKOAT010988487.1, on the reverse strand, counting down.
AGATTATGGTTCATCTTCTGATATAATTGTGTCAGAGTATTTACGTATCATCCAGTTCAGTAAGTTCTTCTCTTGGTTTGGCACTATATCTGATTTTTTTTTCTTCCATTTTTGTATAGGTACACTCTCATTGAAAGATCTTGCTGACACAATTGCGACAAAGCTGCAAAATTGCTTTTTCCCTGGTGCAGAGTTGTATGTGAACAGGGATGGCGAACTGCATCCATGCAGAATCTTGGAGATAGTAACAGATGGGGATGGTGAACCTCAGTATAAGGTAGGCTTCCTTGACAAAGATAAGGAAATAAATGAGAACGCAGTGCTGTCTGGGGAGGATCTTACATGGAAGAAATTTCCATTTAGTAGAAATTTTCTCAAGTCTTTCATTCGGGAGTCCACATGCCACAGTATACCTTGGGTAGTTAATGAATATCTGGCTAAAGCACATGGAATCACTAGAAAGGTTCCCAAGGAACTTCAGGACAAATATGTCTTTCAGAATGGAGAACTCGTTCAGCAAAGGAAGCAGGTAAATGTGAAGTATAACACCATACAGTAATTTTGTAGCGTTGATTAGTAATTAGTCTATTTGCTAAATTGGTTTCGATCGCTAAACTATAGGATGATAAAACCGGAAGGGAAAACGGAAAAAGAAAGAGAGCAGAAAATGATAGTCATATTGCAGAAGAGACATATAGAGGTAGCTTTGTATTAATGCTCTGCAATTCATCATGCAACTCTTCTGTATACATTTTATACTGATTTCTTTGTATATTATTGTCTTTCCAGATGTTAATCAGCCAGAGAAAGAATCTATCAATTATCCAATTGAAGATTTACTGTTGCCACCTGATTGTGGTGATGCTGGTATCACTCAGCGTCCTCCGCTTTCACGGGATTTTAATGTGTCTATGGATTGTGCTGGGGATCTTCTTATGGTCTGGAACTTTTGTTCCTCGTTTGGTCGGCAGCTGCATCTATGGCGATTTTCTCTTGAAGACTTTGAAAATGCTGTCTGCCACAAGGAGAGTAATTTGGTTCTGATTATGGAAGTGCATGCCTGTCTTTTCCGATTTCTCATCAATGAAGATGGTGATAATTTCAAAGCTTTAAAGAAAAGGAGTCGCAAGTCAAAGGTCAGATCTTCATCTCATCTTAACAAAATAGGTCGCAGATTATCTTTTATTGTTGATGGCCTGCTTGTTGATTCATTTTAAATAATTTCAGATAACATTGATCACATGGACAGAGTATTTATGTGACTTCTTGGAATCAGTTGAGTCGCCTGGTTTGTGCTTTGACATTGGAACAATCAAACGGGGACATTATGGTCTCTTGGACCCCAGTGTAAAACTGAAAATTCTAAGGGAATTAGTGAACCATATAGCTGAAACAATTGCGTTCAAGGGGGAAATAGACAAGCTTGTTGAACAACGGCATACCCTTGGAGCTGCTAGAAGAGAAGAAGCATTGGCAGAAGCCCGAAAGAAAAGAGAGGAGAAAGAACGCTCAAAAACTGGCGAGGAATCTGATGGAATTTTGGATAATAGCCCACAAATAACAGAAAGCAGTGAAGACAGCAAAAAGAAAGAGAGCTTTGAGTGGAAAATCAAGATGGAGAATGGGTCTGTCTCTTCGAAAAGAAATGAAAAATCAGAGAAAAGGTTTGGCTTATCCTATATACGCATATGCAGAACATTTTTTTATCAGACCACTTGGGAGCTCATAAATTTTTTTGTAATGATAGGCTTATGGGGAATGTCTATCTAAGAAAGCACAAAAGGCAGATGACGGATACAAAAATCACAACGAAGGAGGAGGAAGAAGAGGAGGAAGAGAAGGGAACTTCTAGGAAGAAGCAGCGTGGAAGATCTTCAAGTGAAGACGAGAAGGGAACATTAGAAAGGAGAGGCCCTGAACAGAGGGTTAGTCCTTACCCTCATAATGATTTTTGATATGTGGTTTTTTTGCATGTTCTTTGACCTATCAAGTCTGAACTTTTTTTGTTTACATGCAGAGGCAATATTATGAACGAGAGATGGAGAAAATAGTCATACGTACAAACCCCTTGGGTAAAGATCGAAACTACAACAGGTACTGGTGGTTCCAAAGCAATGGGAGGATATTTGTTGAGGATTCTGATTGCAAAGAATGGGGCTATTATTCCTCCAAGGAAGAGGTATCATCAGCAAGTCACATGGTTCATTTTCTTTGTTTGATCATTTAATTGCATAGATCTTGTTCAAATTCGTGTTTTGTTTCTTGAAATCCAGCTGGATGCATTGATGGGATCACTGAACCGTAAAGGAGAGAGGGAACTGGCATTACATATGCAGCTTGAGAAATTCTATGACAGAATATGGTCAGTTTCGAGAAGCTTCCCACTTCTATTTTGCATTATTAATCTGTGGTCACTTGGTCATTTGTTCAGTGCTCACTCTGATGCAGTCTCATTGTTTTTGTGTGATGGCTTTGAAATCGGGTGGTGATTTGTTATTTGCAGCTCTACGCTACAAAAGAGGACGAAGGACATTGCTGAGGAGGACATAGAAATGGAAGAAGCAGTGGTTAGGAGATCTACCCGTGTAAGAGCTCCACTTCATGAAAATCCAGCTAGTGCATTCTTGAGATATGTTAACAAGTGGAAAGAGGAGTAAGCGTAGCAGAATTAGATTCTAATACTAGAAAAGCTTATAGTTGCAACCATAGACGGAATAGTTCCGGATTAAACATTTTGTAGGTAAAAATAGTGCCATTGAACAAGCAAAAAGCAAATGCTTAACAGAGAGATCGTTTTTTTTTATCATCATAACATTTGACCCCTTGTGCTTCTTAATCACCGAGAGCACACTCTCCGAAGATCTGACAGTATGTTTTGAGATAAGTTCAGAACCACTAGACAGTTGAAGAAACTAGTAAGTTTTCAGACATCAGTTCGGAAAATGAAATGACATGTACGAAGTAGTTTACTCTCTTTGGCTTTGAAAGAGTTACAGATCATTTTCTTTCTTTGAACCTTTATCAGGCTCTTGATAGGAAGAATGTGCCTCTTTAACATGCTTCTCGTATTCATCTTCTTCGTCTTCTTCTTCTTCCACTTCAGCTTCAACGTCTTCTTCATCTTCTTCCTCAGCACCTGAACCCAAGCTTTTGCTGACACTAGAAGAAGAAGCTGGATTCCTTGCTTCTCCAACTATCTTCATTATGTCCTCGATGCTTTGAAGAGAATAGCTCGTGTTGTCTCTCTTGTAATACACTGCTTGAGCCGACTCTACCAGCTCCTTTGGCAAGTTCTTCAAGTACCACGGATGATTCTTGATCTCCTTGAGCGTGATTCTCTGTCAAGAACATTATTGATAATCAGAACCGGAACAACATCTAGTTATAGTTTGAAATGGTTTTGGTACCTTAGCGGGGTTAGTGACGAATATGCGGGAGAGAAGGTGTTTGCATTCCTGAGATATGTGGACGTAGTCCGGGATCTTGTATTGTATAGCCATTATACGCTGAACAATACCATTTCAATTGTTAGATTACTTAGACACTGCGGGAAAAAAGAAGAGTAAATTAGAGTGGGGTTTACTTGGATTGTTTTCCTGAAATTCTTTGGATCGTTAGGATCTTCAAATGGGTAAGCTCCAACCAGCATCACATAAAGGGTTACTCCACATGACCACACATCCGCGTGCTACAAAAACGCAACCATATGAGTGCAAAAGCCAGTCTATGTGCTCTTGCTAATCATGACAAATATGATTATAGAGTTAAGACCCTATGCTTGGACAAGTGCAGAGGCTGGTCCATTTAAACCTTATTAGAATTACATAATAACCTGAAAAGTTTTACACAGATCCAGTACAAGTACAGTATATATAAAACCTGCTAGAGTATCTCTGACTTTGATTTCGCATATTATTCCGTAAATGAGATTATCTGCTTGCTTTGACAACCAATCATGTGTTAATGACAAAGACATGAGTCAGTGAGTGTACCTTGCCATCATATTCTCTCCGGGAAAGAACTTCAGGTGCTATGTATGCTGGAGTTCCAACAGTCGATTTAGGCCTAGAATGTAGTATAGATGACTACACAGAAAAAAAAAAAAGATTATAAGATTTAAGAGACGAGTGGATAGATAATGATAATCAGTAATGGATTGAGGACTGAGATCATTGGGGAAAGAAAAAAAAAAGGGGATAGTGAGTACGTACCTTAGAGTAACCAAAGTCACATATTTTCAAAAGTGGAGCAGGGCTTCCATCAAGCAGAGTGTTCTCAAGCTTCAGATCTCTGTGGCATATTTGCTGCACAAAAGAAAAAAAGAGAAGAGAAGTCAGTACATATCATGCAAATGCAACAGAGGTGATACAGATTCTAAACATCACAAAGCATCAAGAGTGGAAAACTGAGATTCTAAATGATTCATAATAAGATAAGTATGCAATGCATCACAAACTTTTACTTTTTTGGATTAACGAATACATACCAAGGAGTGGCAGTAGTCAACGCCACAAATCAGCTGTTGAAAGAAGTATCTAGCCTGAAAAGATAAAGATTATAAACAAAACTGATAAACATAGATCAAAAGATGAAAGAAAGTCTCCACGAACAGATAGATGAAAGTCCAAGACTTTAAAAAAAAATAAAAAGCACCTCAGCTTCACTGAATCTACCAGCAGTGCAGATTCGATCAAAGAGCTCTCCTCCAGAAGCATACTCCATCACAATACCAAGATGAGAAGGTGTCAGAATCACCTGAAACCAAATCAAACTAAGCTCCCAAAACACTTCTTACCTAACAAAAAAAAAATCTACACTTGCCTCCTTGAAGCGGATGATATTAGGATGCTTAAGTGATCTGTGATTGATAATCTCTCTAGCCACGTTCTCATCTATCTGCAGTCCATCATCAAACACACAAAACAATCAAAAAGCCAAATCATCATCATGATCATCATTAGTCATCAAAACCCCAAAGTCCTCAACTTTTCCTGCAAATCTTACTCAAAAAGAATCATACTTTCTATAGGTAAAAGCAAAACCCTTAACAATCCTAAACCCAAAACAGGAACTTAAGAAAACAGAGAGAGGGGAAAGGCCTAACCTTTCGGCCTCTCTCGATGAATTTCATGGCAACGAGCTCTTTGGTCTCCTTGTGCTTTAGAAGACGAGCCACACCGAAGTTTCCAGTTCCCAGATCCTTCACAACCTCATACTTTTCCATTTTTCCAAATCAATGGTATCTGAACAGAGTATTCTTCTAAGTATCTATCTATCCACTTAAGATATATTCGAGCAGGATCACGGGAGAGAATTTGAGAAAAGCATATGAGAATCTGAAAAAAAGGGGAAGGAAATTGTGTCTCGACAAGAAATGGTGACATCCACATGTGTTGTTTGTGCATCGATGGAGGCGTAGACAAAGGGGAGATGGTTAATGGGATTGGACCACGTGGTGGAAGATGGTGCTGAGCTCGATTCTCTATGACCAGCTTAAAGTTGAGTGTTCAACAGTAATGATGTTTTATTACTTGTATGAGACAGATTAGCTGCTGTATGGTTTAATGAATATTTTAATTATATTACATTCAATATTTATTAGGCCTAAACTGAAATCATGTGACTTTAACTCATCTAGAGTTAAATCTTCTGCAGATATATCATGAATCCAAATATTTATATTTTCTTAGTGTTTAGAGTTAAATCTTCTGCAGATATATCATTAATCCAAATAAATAATTATACTTTCTTAGTGTTTAGATGAGGCTAGAGGATAATTGATAATTGGATAGTTAAATCAAATCTAATCATAACGAAATAATCAGAGATTAAACTAAAATTACTTAAAATTTCAGATTGATTAACATTTATAATGGAATTAGATATTGATCCTCCTTGAAATAATATGTACATAAGAAGATTCGAACTCCAGTCACTTTAGATATCAATCGAGAAAACACGTTATATAATATGTTAATTTTTTTATAAAATTAATATATTTTTATGTTTAAAATTATATAAAACACTTATATATAACACTATATATAATCATCAGAATAATTATGTAAATAAGTTATATTTATAGTGTTACAAAAAAAGTTACACTTATCATATTTTTAGATCAAATAAACAATTAATAACACTATATATAATCTTTGAAAGATTGTCTTTGTTATATTTTTTATTGGTCTAAATTATAAGAAATAATCACAAATAAATATATTTATAATTAAAATATATTTATCTATCTCATTTAAAAATTAATATAATTTATCCTTTATTTTTTATTTAATATTAACTATACAATGTACTAATTTTATTTATCTAAAACGATATATTGTAGATACGTCACAATCCGGAATAAACATAGTTTATTAACAAAGACTCTATCTTGCAAGCAGATCTAGTAGCTTCTTTCTCCTTCACTTCCAGTGTAAAAACCTCAAACTTTCAAATTAGGGTTTCATAGCTCTGTTGTACTACTAAAAAAAAATCATGAGCAAAGCTTCGGTGATACTATACATCACTGTAGGGATCCTCGTCCTCTTCCTCGTCTCTTACTCTCCCAAGAAGAACACCGACCACCACCACCACCACGGTGGTCACAACCAACACCACCGCCTCAAACTCCGCTCCTCTTTCAACTTCAAACCCACTCGCCACGATCCGATCCCTTTTGACCCTCTCGTCGCCGACATGGAGCGCCGACGCGAGGATAAGGAGTGGGAGAGGCAGTACATTGACCATTCTAACCCTGAGCTAGCTTCACATGAGGCTGCGCCTGGTCATGAGTCGCAGCCTGAGTGGGAGGACTTTATGGATGCTGAGGATTACTTGAATGATGAGGAGAAGTTTAATGTTACTGATAGGTTTGTGAAATTTCAGATCTTTGGGTTTATTAAAAATGCAAACTTTGATTGTAAAAATGCAAACTTTAATTTGGTTTGTGATCTTTGGTTTTTAAAAATGCAAACTTTAATTTGGTTTGTGATCTTTGATTTTTTTAAATTGCAAACTTTAATCTCCTTTGTGATCTTAACAATGCAAACTTTAATTTTGTTTGTGATCTTTGATTTTTTTTTTTTTTAAATGTAAACTTTAATCTCTTTGTGTTCTTAAAAATGCAAACTTTAATTTGGTCTGTGATCTTTGGTTTTTAAAAATGCAAACTTTAATCTCCTTTGTGATCTTAAAAATGCAAACTTTAATTTCGTGTGCGATCTTTGATTTTTTTTTTTCAAAAAAATATAAACTTTAATCTCTTTGTGATCTTAAAAATGCAAACTTTAATTTCGTTTGTGATCTTTGATTTTTTTTTTAAAATCTAAACTTTAATTTCGTTTGTGATCTATGCAAACTTTAATTTCGTTTTTGTGATCTTTGGTTTTTAAAGGTGCAAATTTTAGTTTCGTTTGTGATGTTTGATTTTTATAAAAATGCAAACTTTAATTTTGGGTTTGTGTTATCTTCTTAGGCTATAGCATTTACTTTGTTTGATTGGGTGGTTCTTTTTGTAGGTTGATATCTTTGTTTCCGAAGCTTGATGTTTCTCCTATGGATGGGTTTGTGACTGAGAGTGAATTGACTGAGTGGAATATGCAGTCTTCTGCTAAAGAGGTTATGCATAGGACTCAAAGAGATATGGATGTTCATGATAGGAACAAGGATGGTTTTATTTCTTTCTCTGAGTATGAGCCTCCTTCTTGGGTCCGCAACGCTGGTGAGCTGCAGTTTACTTTTCTCTTCTTACTGACTAGAATGTGTGCTGCTAGTTATGATCATGCAGGAACATATGTATATGACTTGATAGAATTTTTTTGGTGTTTAGTTGATTAGGATAAGTGACATCTTCCTTTGTTTCGTAATCTAACCACTGATTTATTGCAATTGACTTAGGCCAGTAGAGTAAGTTACTTTATCACTTAGGAGGACTGCTAACGACTTAGATGTAAATTTATTAGGTAATGATTCATTTGGCTATAACATGGGTTGGTGGAAGGAAGAGCATTTTAATGCATCAGATGCAAATGGTGATGGTCTACTAAATTTAACAGAGTTCAACGAGTAAGTGTCTTCGTCTCTTGTAGATTAGAAGCAACCTTTCATCAAAAAGTATCTTCTCATAATGATCTTACTGGTTAATTCTTTACCTGTAGCTTTCTTCATCCTGCTGATACTAAGAACCCTGAGTTGCTGCTATGGTTGTGCAAGGAGGAAGTAAGGTACTGTAGTGTAGCCATATGTTATTGGCATAGCTCTTAAAGAACACTTACTTTTAGCTTTATTCTCATCAACGAGTTCTTATCCTTCCCTTTCACAGAGAAAGAGATTCAGATAAAGATGGTAAGATCGGTTTTGAAGAGTTTTATCACGGCCTCTTTGACACAGTGAGGAACTACGAAGAAGATAATCACAATACTACGCATCCTTATCATGACTTGCCTGAAGGCCCTGCAAAGCAGCTGTTTTCTCAGCTTGACAAAGATGGTGACGGGTACGTAACTTGAGAAGAGTTAAACATTAGGATAAACATTTCTGTTAAGACCATGCATCCCTTAACATAGCTTTCTCTCACTCCTCTACAGGTACTTATCAGACGGTGAATTACTTCCCATCATCAGTAAAATCCATCCCACCGAGCATTATTACGCAAAACAACAAGCTGATTATATTATATCACAGGTACATCATCAACTTTCAAAACAAAATGGCCTAGTTAGCTGTTGAGTTACTCAAATGTTATATTGTTCTCTCTTTCTATCTTATCTTACAGGCGGATTCAGACAAAGATGGACGTCTGACTTTGGCAGAGATGATTGAGCATCCATACGTCTTCTACAGTGCCATTTTCAACGAAGATGACACTGATGATGACTATGGCTTACATGATGAGTTTCGTTAGTGCCCTGATGAGTTAGTATCTGCCACATCCCTGTCTTTATTATTCAATCTGTTCAAAACTTTAGACACTAAACGATTTTGCTGTGACACAAAACAGTTGAAGCAATAACATCAGGCGCTATACGTTACAACTTCAACAAAACAAACCTTTCAAAACAGTTGATCTCAGTTACATCAGGCTTTCATGTTTAATCAACTTCTGTATACTTCTGAGTCCAGGACGTTTCTCTCCCACGGCGGCTGATCAACTAGTGTTTTAGAAGTTAGAATAGTATTTATGATTCTAAACATGTGAAAGTTAACATACCTCTCTTTGGACTTTGTTCAATCTTTTATGCCTTCATTATACATGGCGTTCTCGATCTTTGTATCTTATATTTACTAAAACCTTTAAAGCTTAATCTTTTATAAGCAGCAGAGAAACAGTGTTTATACATCAAAAGATAGCAATGAGCCATGAAAGATGGAGAGAGATGTGTTGACATTACATTGTTTTCTTTATTACACGCAACGAAGCAAACTCTTAGTTTATGATTAACAAACATCATCAGGAGCCAAGATTGACATTATGAAAACAATTTTGAAATCTTACTTCACCACACAGATCTTAATAACCGAGGCAACTCCAATACGATGCAGCGCCACAACTGCATCACCGTGGTTGCACAGTCCTCTCTGCACAGCTGACTTCAAAGCGGCTTCAATAATAACCTCAGTTGATTCAATATCCGTCGCCTTTGCGGATCCTTCAGCCAACATAGGGATCAAACCTCTGTATATCAAACTGTGCCTTGCAGGTGACTCGTCACTACAAATCCAGTCAAAGGAATCAGTTGTCATAAGTGGGACAACCACCGACAGAATCGGAACAGCTGGTCTGTATTTAGCTACAAGCTTAGCTGTTGAACCTCCACGAGTCAACACAATGATGAGCTTCGCGTGAGATTTGTTTGCAGCTCTTACAGCTGATGATGCAAGACTCTCCAATGGGCTCATTGGAACAGGAGTTGCTCTGATCCTCTCTTTGAAGATTGTGTTGTAATCAAGTGAGCTCTCTGCTTCAATGCAGATCTTAGCCATGACTTTCACAGCTATCTCCGGATAAGCTCCTGCTGCACTCTCTCCACTAAGCATCACACAGTCTGTGCCGTCAAGGACAGCGTTTGCAACGTCTGTTGCTTCAGCACGTGTTGGCCTTGGTGATTTGATCATTGACTCAAGCATCTGAGTGGCTGTGACCACTGGTTTACCTGCAAGGTTACACTTGTAGATCATCAGCTTTTGAGCTAAGAAAATCTTCTCTATCGGAATCTCCATCCCAAGATCACCACGAGCAACCATGAAAGCATCTGTTTCACGCAGTATCTCATCAAAGTTAACGACTCCTTCCTGATTCTCAACCTTCAAATACAAAAACCCCCAAAAACAAAAGTCAGAGCCATGCCTCAATGCAATGCCATAAGTCGAAAAGATTTGAAGTACCTTTGACATCAACATTATGCTTTTAGCATGAGAACCAAGAACTCTCCGGACATTAACAAGATCTGAACCTTTACGGACAAAAGAAAGCGCAATCATATCGATGCTGTTAGGAACACCCCAACCCATAATATCTTCAATATCCTTGTCAGTCAAAGTGGGAAGATCAACAACAACACCAGGGAGATTCACGTTCTTTCTCTCCCCAAGCATGGCTGTGTTTTCACACCGACACTTAACAGTTCCAGACTCTGGATCACATGACACAACAGCTAGACTTATGCTTCCATCAGCACAGAGTATGGTGTTCCCGGGATTAACATCCAACGGAAGCTTCTTATAGCTCATGGATATTGTCGTCTCATCTCCTAGAATTTCATAGTCAGTGGTGATAGTAATCTCCTGACCTTCCTTGAGTTGTATAGGGTTCCCATCTTTCAAGAAACCAGTACGAATCTCAGGCCCCTGCAGATTCAACAAGAGAAATCAAAATGCTGATTTGACTCTAGAAATGATTACTCTAAGCATGTTTAGACTTATAACCTTTGTGTCAAGCATGACAGCAGCAAGAATGCCTGTGTTTTGCATAGCGGTGCGGAGGTTGTCGAGTGTGCCCTGGTGATACTCATGGCTGCCATGAGAGAAGTTGAAGCGAGCAACGTTCATACCGGCTCTGAGAAGCTTTTCAATCATAGGAACAGTGCGAGAAGCTGGTCCTAGAGTGCAAACAATCTTGGTCTTTGGGATCCTACCATCATTTGGTAGCTCCTTCAATATCCCTTCAATGTCTATGTTCGACATTTCTTTGCTTCCACAAGTAACTATTCTTCTTCTTTTACTGCAAATGGAAAACAAATTTGAACATAAATAACACTCATACTTATCAACAAGAGAATACAAATCCGATTTCCTTTATTTCTAGACTTAGTTGACTAAAGGAGAATGTAGCTAACAGTACAAACAAGGGAGCATAAGTTCAACAGATTCTAACCAAACAGAACATAGAATTCAAGGAAGTCAACACTTCAAAAGAAGCAGAGTATCTGAGATTTTGGATCCAGGACAAAGAACATAAGGTAGATTAGAGATGAGATCGGGAGAGAGAGGTTTTACCTTGTTAGCTCCGATTCTGGATGAGTTGTTGTCGTGTCGGAGCAAGAACCACCCCTTGTTTTTCGGGTTAGACTTGTGTGATGACTATTAAATTAGCTTTTGTGAAACCAAGTTGGTAGCGACAGCCACGTGAAAACGAATTTTAAAAATTATATAAAAAGAGGATATTCTTTGATATACGTTGTCTTTTTATAGTTAATGTTTTTTTCCGGAGTTTACCAAAGGAGCTGCAAGAGAATGTTCTTTTCGTTGGCAAAACAAAACTCGAATCTTAAGATCAGTTTAAAATAATAAAAACATAGTTACTAAACTGCTTCCGTCAATAGCAGCCTCCATGGATTCAATTCTCACACTCTGGCTTCTTGAAGCTGATGACTCTTGCAGGAGATGAAGACAGTTGATGAAAAATGGCTTCAAATGCGTTTGGGTGGAATGTACTGTACTCGCTCTTCTTGGCATAGTGACTGTAAAAAGTGAGAAAAATAAAAGAAAATGAGAACAATTGATATGAAACATGGATCCCTTATTTTTAGGAGCCATGTCCTTATCTGAAAACCAGAACTAAGGATTGATTATTATATATCGCCTGACCAAATACATTTACCTGCATATCCTCTGAGAGTGTCTCTGAAACAGCAAGAGCGTAGCAACCAGGAGCAAATTTACCTGAAAACAAGAATCAGCAATCTCAAATAAAGCTCCGAGAAAACAACATCAAGACTACTATTGAGACGTAGAGAACTAGAATTATCAATGCAGTCACCAGTCAAACGAGTGGACACAAAACAGTTAATAAGTGATCTAAGGCAGAGTCATTGTATACATATCTTTGAAGTGGTCGGTATTTATATATATATTTCCACGTACACATCTTTTGATGTGATGACTGATGAGCGTAGCAGTCATATCAAAGTCTAGTGTAATTGGTTGGACACAGAGAACAGAGAACATTAGAACAAGGCAAGAGTGTAATGGCTTTTAACATACCAATTCTTAACCACCTTGCCGCCCAACTTCTGCGTGGATCCATCATAGAGATTGTTCTGCAAAAAAAAAAAAACAATCATAACAGAGATATTAGACAGACAGAGACAAAAACCACTGTCTCTCACACTGTTAACTTGTTTCGATTTGGCATGAAAGAAGTTAAAACGCATTCTTAAAAGCAGAAAACTTTAGGTCACTTCCACATTAATATCACAACCCTATAGAGACTTTTATGAACAATCCCAGAAAAATTCAAATTTGAGGTTTGAAAATAAGGTCATACCCGTTGAAGTTAGGGGTGGTAACATCGACGATACGCTCAGGATCTTCGTCTATCTTGAAGAATGGACAATTCTCGCAGCCAGAATCCCTAAACTGTTGTTAAAGCCCAGATTACACCGAAAGAAACATGCAAACCAAAGCAAGAGAGATAGAGAGAGAGAAACCCATGATACCTGATCGTAAGTCTTGACGAGGCGGCAGCGAAGACAAGCCCTGAGCTCCTGGCCGAAACTCGTCGGAATCTGCGCAGCCACTTCTCCCATTCTCATCCCTCTCTTTACTTTGGTTTCGTTACACCTCGAGCAAGAATGGACGAAGATTTTTTTCACTTGCGTAGAAAACTATAAATACCTCTCCAATATGGGCCTGATTGTAGTGGGTCAAGCCCATTACCTGGTACTTTGGACTTTACTAAGTCTTTGAGAGTTAAAAGAGAAAGAAGTTGTGCAGTGGATTGTTGTTAACAAAAGATGTCATCAGATTTATATGGTATATACACCAAAGAACCATCGTATCATTGTTAAGAAGACAGAACAATGCTTTTAGGTATATTAACTGGACATTACTGTATATTCAACTAGACTGGGAAATCTGGAACTTCCGGTCGCGAGAGAAATCTATATGAACAATTACATGCCCAAAAGTTTGTGTGTTGGTTTTCTAAAACTTGTTCTAAATCTGTGATTCGACGAGGTATCGAGTATGGTAATTATTATAATCTGTAGCCTGCCTTATTTGAAGCCGTAATCGAGTGGGGTCTGACGATTTGAAGCGCTGTTGGAGATTACGATCAGACTAGAACGTTCGTTACATTTTACCCGAGAAGGTTTATAGACTACTCCAGACTGAATCAGGTTTCATGGAGGTGCAAGAATGTTGTAAGCTTTCGTGAGATATATTGGAGAGCTCTTGATTTTGTCATAATCTTGTGATGGAAATGAGAACCATCCAAAAACCCTTATCTTCCTCGACCACTATATTTGAGGAATAGTTAGGTTGACACAATCCTGGACTACATCACACGTCACTGGAAGGTGCTTTTCTGACACAGTCCCATATTGCATCAGTAACATGCCTTTTTGTAATCTATACGATCAGTTTTACCTCTCACCATGCTCAGAATACAAATAATTTAAGTAAAAAAAAATGCATTTCTTGACTATTTCTCTCTACATAAAATGTCAAGACTTGGCTGTATTAACGCGTCTTTGCTCTTTTCCGATGCTATTTCTTATTTCTATCTGAAACTTTGTGATCATTTTCTTCGTGTTGTTATTCATGGCTTCTTCTTCATCTCTGTCTCGGAATTGGTTGTATCACGCCTTCCTGAGCTTCCGTGGAGAAGATGTGCGCAAAGGCTTTCTTAGTCATGTTCGTAAAGAGCTCAAAAGCAAGGGAATCATAGCCTTCGTTGATGACAAAATCAAGCGAGGCGAATCTGTCGGTCCAGTGCTTGTAAGAGCCATCAGACAATCAAGGGTTGCCGTTGTGTTGCTCTCCCGTAACTACCCTTCTTCCAGCTGGTGTTTGGATGAGTTGGTGGAAATCATGAAGTGCAGAGAAGAGGATCAACAAACAGTGATGACCATTTTCTATGAAGTGGATCCATCTGATGTTAGAAAGCAGAGCGGAAATTTTGGAAAAGCCTTTGATGAAACATGTGTGGGAAAACCAGAAGAGGTGAAGCAGGCATGGAGGCAAGCGTTGAAGGATGTCGCGGGAATAGCTGGTTACCACTCTAGCAACTGGTTCGCTCACTTTTGCTTCTACTTCCATATTACACGTACATAATGACTGTTTTAATGAATAGCCTCTGTTTTTGTTAGTGACAATGAAGCTGATTTGATCAACAAAGTTGCCTCAGATGTCACGGCTGTGTTGGGTTTCACAACTTCAAAAGACTTTGATGATTTTATTGGCATAGAAGGTCGTATCATGGAGATAAAATCGAAGTTGACCCTACAATCAGAAGAAGCTAATAAGGTGATTGTGCTTGTGGGTCCTCCCGGTATTGGTAAGACGACCACTGCCAGAGTTTTATACAACCAACTCTCTCCTGGTTATCCATTCAGCACTTTTTTGGAGAATATCAGAGGAAATTATGAGAAGCCTTGTGGTGACAACTATCTGTTGAAGTTGCGTTTGCATCAAAATTTGTTGTCTCAACTACTCCACCAAAAGGATATTGAGGTTCATCACTTAGGAGTGGCGCAAGAAATGCTGAGTGACAAAAAAGTGTTGGTTGTTTTTGATGAAGTGGATAGCTGGTGGCAACTCGAGGAAATGGCAAAGCAGCCTGGATGGGTTGGTCCCGGAAGTATTATTATCATTACAACCGAAGATAGAAAACTTCTCAAGGCACTCGGACTCGGGATCGATCATATCTACCAAATGGAATTTCCAACTATGACTGAGTCTCTTGAGATCTTCTGCCAATATGCTTTCGGTAAAAAGTCTCCAGAAAAAGGTTTTGAAAGGCTTGCTTGGGAAGTCACTGGACTTGCTGGTGATCTTCCTCTAGGCCTGAGAGTCATGGGATCGTATCTACGAGGATTGTCCATGAACGAATGGATAGATGCACTACCAAGGCTCAGGTCCAGCCTTGACAGAGAAATTGAATCAACTCTAAGATTCAGCTATGACGTCTTGAGTGATAATGATAAAGATATTTTCCTGCATATTGCATGTTTCTTTTCTCGTTGCAAGGTTGATAGTGTTAAGAGGTGTCTTGAACAAAGCCGTTTGGATGTCAACCATGGGCTTCAAGTCTTAGCCGAAAAATCTCTTATATCTATAAAAGAAGGATACGTAGAGATGCATAGTTTACTGGCACAAATGGGTAGAGAAATTGTTAAGAAAGAGTCTCCAGAGGAGCCTGGACAGCGGAAATTCTTGATGGACTCCAAGGATATTTTTGATGTACTTGAAGAAAATACTGTAAGTCTTATTTTTTTTTTACATCAGCAGTCTTCTATTTCCTTGGTTTGTAAGATGAGATTTATTAGTTCTTTTTGAATAATCTCTTCTAGGGTATTCGGAAAGTTCTAGGCATAGCGTTGTTTACGAACGAGAAAATCCAAATAAGTAAAAGCGCTTTCGAGGGGATGAATAATCTTCAGTTTCTAGATGTCAGCTCATGGAATGGCTTATGCATACCCGAGGGCCTCAACTGTCTTCCTGACAAACTCAGATTTCTACATTGGAACGGTTGTCCATTGAGATTTTGGCCTTCCAAGTTCTCTGGCAAGTTTCTGGTCGAACTAATCATGCAAAACAGCAGTTTTGAGAAGCTCTGGGATGGAATCAAAGTAAAAAAAAATATTCAGCATTTTTTTTTTGTATTGCGCGATTAGTTATTTCTCTCTAGAACTCATATTTTTCATTGTTTTTTTTTTCTGTATAGCCCCTCCAATGCCTAAAGCTGTTGAATTTGAGTTTCTCTCCGTGTCTTAAAGAGATTCCAGATCTCTCACAAGCAATGAGTCTGGAGGAACTATATCTCAATAACTGCAAAAGTTTGTTAGAGCTCACAAGCTCTATTGGCAATGCCACTAAGCTCAGAGTCTGCCAACTCAACGATTGTTTGCTTTTGAAGGAGCTCCCTTCTTCTATCGATAGGTTAGTCAATCTCGAGGAATTAAATCTCTCTTCTTGTGAGGATTTGGAAAAGTTCAGTGGTTGCTCGAGTTTGATAAGACTAGATATGAGCTATACTGAGGTAGAGGAAATGCCATCATCAATGAGCACTTGGTCTCGTCTATATCGATTGAATATTTCAGGGTGTACAAACATTTCAGACTTCCCAAATGTTCCTGACTGCATTGTGGAGTTGGATTTGTGCAATACAGATATAGAGGAGGTTCCTCCATGGATTGAGAAGCTACTTCATCTGCGTAAACTAATTATGTATGGATGTGAGAAACTGAAAAGTATATCTCCAAACATTTCTAAGTTGGAGAATCTTGAGTTTCTTGGTCTGTGTATCCGTGGTTTTATTGAGCATGAAAGAAATATAAATGGCTTATTTGAAGCAATAATTGAGTGGGGGTCTGACTCGAAGTGCAGCTGGACATTACGATCAGACTTCAACGTTCACTACATTTTGCCGATATGTATACCCGAGAAAGCTCGTACATCTCCAATATCATTACGCTTCCGCAGTAGTGTTCTCAAGACTATTTCAGATTGCATCGGATGTCTCTCGGGACTAACTAAGCTTGTCATCACAAAATGCAGTGAGCTCCTCGCACTTCCACAGCTTCCAAGTTCCCTTCTGTCTATAAATGCACAAGGTTGTGAATCCTTGAAAAGAATAGGCTCTTCTTTTCAAAATCCAAATATTTGCCTAAACTTTGCTAACTGTTTCAACCTGAATCAAAAAGCGAGAAAGCTCATCCAGACATCACCTTGCAAGTATGTGGTCTTACCGGGTGAAGAAGTACCTGCACACTTCACTCACCGAACTAGTTCTGGTTCTGTAACGATCAATTTGACTCCAACACCACTTCTTTCATCCTTCAGATTCAAAGCTTGCATCTTGCTGTCAACAGACAATACTAATCTCGATTATCATAATGATGATGATGAGGAGGAGGAGGATGAGAATTTACTGATGGGTGTGTCTTGTCGGGTCAGCTGTAAACATAATGGTCTCACAGTCCGCTATAGATCAAACCAGCTCCATCATATGCCAGATCTCTATGGATATGCAGAGCATCTGTATATATTTGAGGATTCTTTCTCTCTAAACCAGGATTACCCTGAAGCCGAAGAAACCACTTTGCGTGAGCCTACTTTTGTGTTCAGAGTCCATGATAAAACCTGGAAGGTCAAAGGCTGTGGTGTACAACTTTTGGAGGAGGTCCCTCAATGTATTCTTGACAGAAATGCAGATTATGATGATAAGGATGGTGACGATGATGAAATTGATGATGATGGCACAATTTCTGATTGTCTCAACCTGAATCAAAAACTAAAAAAGGTGATGCCGATTTTGGATTGCAAATATGAGCTCGTACCAGGTGAAGAAGTGCCTGCAGACTTCACTCACCGAGCTACTTCAGATTCATTAACAATCAATGTGACTCCAAGGTCTCTTCCTTCATTCTTCAGATTCAAAGCTTGCATCTTGCTGTCAAGAGACTATGATGAAGATAATGAAGAGGGGAGTGTGCCTTGGCGCTCCAGGGGTCTCTTTGATCTCAGAGATGAAGATGAGGATGATTGTTTATTGATTTGCGTGTATTATAAGGGTGAACATAATGGCCTCACTGTCTCAAAGGGATCAAACGAGCATGATATGCCTTATCTATATGGATTGGAAGACCGTCTGTATATATATGAAGATTCTTTCTGGCTAAACCATGATTTCCCTGAAGCCGAAGACACCACTTTCAGCAATCTTGTGTTTACGTTCGAAGTCTCTTATAAAAAATGGAATGTGAAAGGCTGCGGTGTACAGCTTTTGAGGGATGTAGATGATGAAGTTGGTGATGGTGACAATTATGACTTTGAGCATTATATAGACGATGAAGTTTGTGATTGGGACATTTATGACTTTGAGGATTATATAGATGATGAAGTTGGTGATGTTGACAATTATGACTTTGGGGCTTATATAAATGATGAAGAGAATGAAGTTCGTGATGGTGACAATGATGACGTTCAGGATGATATAGATGATGTAGATAACATTCGAAAAGGAGAAGAAGCTGGACTTGATGAGGATGCAGAGACTGGGAGCAGGAAACGAATGCGGCTTAGCTGTACAACAGAGCTAGGCTATACAAAACTGTAATTTCAATGATGAAATCAATGCGAGTAAAGGTCAGGTTCTCTTATATATCCAGTTTGTCTTTTATAGTTTTGTTGTTTTCCGGAGTTTTATCAAATGAGTTGCAAGAGAATGTTCTTTTTGTTGGCAAAGCAAAACTCGATTCTTAAGATAAGTTTAAAACCACAAAACATAGCCATTAAACTATCTCTATTAACAGCAGCCTCCATGGATTCTCATACTCTGGCTTCTTGAAGATGACGACTACTTGCAGGAGAGATGTGAGACATGACGACATTGATGTTAGAGGGCTTCAAATGCGTTTGGGCGGAATGTATTGCACTCGCTCTTCTTGACAGTGACTGCCACCGAACAATCGACATGAATGAGCGATTGCATTATTTGAAAAAGCAGAACTAAGGATTGATTATATACCGCCTGAGAAAATATATTATACCTGCATATCCTCTGAGAGAGTCTCTGAGACAGCAAGAGCGTAGCAACCAGGGGCAAACTTACCTGGAAACAAGAATCGCAATGTGTTTGAATTATTTTCGTCTCAAACACAACTCCGAGAATACAACATCAAGCCCACTATTGACACGTAGAAAACTAGAATTATCAATGTAGTCACCACTCAAACGGGTGTACACGTTAATAGGTTAAAATCTAAAGCGAGGATTGGCTGAATGAGATTTTCATCGTATATAAATCTTTGAAGTGGTTGGACAAAAGAGAACAAGTCAAAGTGTAATTGCTTTTTAACATACCAATTCTTAACCACCTCGCAGCCTAACTTCTGCGTGGATCCATCATAGAGATTGTTCTGCAAAAAACAATCATAACAGAGGTGTTAGACAGATAGAGACAAAGACATCAAATCAAAACTTATCCCTATCTCACTCACTGTTAACTTGTATTGGTTTGCCATGAAAGAAGTTAAAAGCATTATTAAAAACATAAAACTTTATGTCACTTTTACATTGATATCACAAACTTTCTATGAACAGTGCTCAGTAAATTCAAATTTAAGGATTGGAAATTAAGGTGGTAACATCGACGATACGCACAGGATCTTCGTCTATCTTGAAGAATGGACAATTCTCGCACCCAACCATAATACCTGATCGTAGGTTTTCACGAGACGGCATCGAAGACAAGCGCTGAAGACAAGCGCTGAGCTCGTGACCAAAACTCGTCGGAATCTGGGCAGCCACTTCTCCCATTCTCATCTCTCTCTTTAATTTCGTTTTGTTACACCTCAAGCAAGAATGAACGAAGATATTTTTCACTTGCGTAGAAAACTATAAATACCTCTCCAATATGGGCCTGATTGTAGTGGGTCAAGCCCATTACCTGGTACTTTGGACTTTACTGAGTCTTTGAGAGTTAAAAAAGAAAGAAGTTGTGCATGTCATCAGATTTATATGGTATATACACCAAAGAACCATCATATCATTGCTAAGAAGGCATTACAAGTCAGTTTTGTGATGCTTTTAGGTAGTATTAAATCAAAAAGACAAAACGTCTATACAAAGCTAATAATATTTGATATTTAGAGATAAACGAATTTAAAAAAAAAAAGAGAATAGATAGTTACCGTGGATTCGTAGGCAAGTAAGCTGTTGTATTAATCCGACATCTCAGTCTGAGATTTGAGGCGGTGAGGACATTGATAATACCATCTTCAGTGCTCACAGAGATTGACTGGCTATCACTGTATATGTACCTGATGTGATTGAACCAGCTGGTCTAAACCACTGTTTCATTAACAATAACTAATTCAATTGAAATGCCGACGAGATTGCTTGCTGCAATATACACACACTATTAAAATATGTTATAACTATTTAGATCAATAGTTATTTCTCCATAAGAACTATCATATATCATTAGATATCCACTAAATTATGTCTTCGTGTCATATCTCCCTCAAGTGAAAGTTACTAACTTATTTCTCTCTGAATCGATAGTTCGAAACTTAATTACCCATATACCACAATATTTATTGGTTTATTGTTAACCATATAACTTAAATCAATTAAACAAATCAATGTTCCAATTGTTATCTAAAAAAGAAATAATCATAGACTATTCAAACTCCACATTATCACTTCCAGCAAAGAAACTTCGAAAACTTCATATTTGAGATATTTTGAAAACTTCTTTTTTAATAAAATTGAATTTTTGTTTGGTTTTAAAATTGTTTGGTTAACAATAAACCGACTAAACCATTGTTTATGTGTAATTAAGTTCCAAACTATTAATTCGGAGAGAAATAGATTTCAAACTATAGATTCGAGGAGAAATAACTTTATAATTAATTATTCAGGGAGGTATAGCACGAGATGATAATTCGATGGATATTTGATGTTATATGATATTTTTGTGAAGAAATAGTACGCTTACCTTAACTATTTAATTATCCTTTTCAACCATTCAAGTTTTGGAGCATAGTAAATGCCTATTTTGCATATCAGTGATCAGCAACATATGAATTTGATTTTAATGGAACTGCATTTTGGCATCTGAAACATCGCGTATGCGCCTTGATCCTTCCCACCCATAATAAAAAAAGCATGCAACTCGTTATTATATATTCAGGATTTTAACCACTCAAACCAACAACCAACATAATTCCATTCCACGTAAAACTTCGCTAATTTAAAATTGTAGATTTTGATAGATGAATCTTCGAATCCAATGCCAATGATATTACAAAACCGAATTGCTTTTAGACTGCTTTGTAGGAGATGAAATCTTCATCACCAATGTACTTAATCCATAATTATTAGTTTGAAGGAGCAAATACAATTCTCATGAAAATCACAGGATAATTTCTTCGAAATAAACGTTTTGTTGGTTTAGCTAAAAGGATCTGAAAACGAGTTTTTAAGTATGAAAATAAATGAATATGCACCGATTATTTTTTGGTAAACGAATATGCACCAATTCGACACCCTTTGGCCTTTTACAACCTTAGTCTACTAATCATTGTCTTAATTTGTTCCGAAAAAATAGAGTTGTATTCTAATTAAAAAAGGGAAAATTGACAAAAAAATCATGAATTTTCGAATTTAAACCAAAAAAATCATGAATTCTCAAACAAACCATTTTATTCATCAACTTTTGCTCAAACACAAAAAATCACCTATTATCGTTGACCAAGCCATTTTATACATGTTGAAAGTCAAATCGTTAACTCCGTTAATGAATAGTTAACGTTGACTTTTGGCGTGTTTAAAATGGTTTGGTCAATGAAAGTATGAGATTTTATTGGTTCCAGTATAAAAGTTAAAGATTAAAATGGCTAACCAAAACTTATAAAATTTATAAATTTTTAAAAATAATTTGTCAAATATTTTTCTTTTTTGATAATTTGAAATATACTACATATATATATCAATGAATTTGATAAATAAATTCATTTTTATCTTATGTAGCCGTCTCATCTTAAATTATTCTATTTAATGTTTAAGGTTAAATAAATTAAATAGAAGGTTATAAGTGATCAAACCAAAATAAATAGATATAATGTTTGATGGATTATCTTAAAAAAATTCACTTTTGATTTTATGTAGTAGGGACATGTTAAATTCTTCTACTAATGTTTAAGGTTAAATAAATTAAATAGAAGGTTATATATATAAGTGATCAATCCAAAATAAATAGATATAAAGTTTGATGGATTATCTTAAACAAATTCACTTTTGATTTTATGTAGTAAGGGCATGTTAAATTCTTCTATTAATGTTTAAAGTTAAAATAACTGATTAGAAAGTTATAACTGATCAATCTAAAATAATTACGACTTGTGTGTCAATTGATAAGTGAAGAAATGAGAATTTGAAAGAGGATGATTTTCATAAATTGTAAACCTTGATTTCAACGCTAAAAGTTTCATAATGATCTTCCTAGGATATTGATGAACACATAGCTATAAGGAAAATTAGTGAATTAGCCACAACGAGATAAAATTAACTAATTAGATGGATTATCTTAAGAACAATCACAATACAAGCATAATCACATGTTTAGAATAACTATTACGTGTTTGTAAATATAGTCTTATTTATTTTAGATTGATCACTTATAACCTTCTATTTAATTTACTTAACATTAAACATTAATAGAAGAAATTAAGATGAGACTATTACATAAGATCAAAAGTAAATTTATTTATCAAAATCCTAACTAGTAGGCATTAGTCTCTTATCATGCATATTATCAAAATCAAAAATAATTTGTATTTGACAAATTATCTTTTAAGAAATTATAAAATTTTCAAAATTTGGTAAGTCATTTTAATCTTTAACTTTTAAATTGGAACCAATAAAATTTCATACGTTCGTTGACCAAACCATTTTAGACACGCCAAAAGTCAACGTTAACTATTCACTAACGGAATTAACGGTTTGACCTTCAACATGTCTAAAATGGTTTGGTCAACGATAATAGGTAATTTTTTCGTGTTTGACCAATATTTGATATATAAAATGATTTGTTTATGAATTCGTGTTTTTTCTTGCTTAAATTCGAAAGTTTATGTTTTCTTATCAATTTTTCCGATTAAAAAGGATACTCATGTATAAATAACTTTAAATTTTGAACCACTTCACTAAAGCACATTATCACTGTTTAACGTGTTTTTCCGCATAAGTATAGGTTAAAACAATATGTGAAAATATATAAAAAAAGTGGGGAAAAAATTGCAAAAAAAGGCTTTGTTGGGAGGAGAGAGAGCAGCCGCTGATCAGCCACGCTTCCTTTCTTCATTCATCTTCCTTCTTCCTTTTTTTTATATTTTCTCTTCCTCCTTATTGTTGTTCAGACGCTTCTCTCTATCTCTTTCTCTCCTCTCTATTCTCACCGCTTTTCTGCATCTAATCCCGTTTTCCCTGGGCTATTCACTTCTCTCTTATCTCTTTCGTCCGCCATCGCCAAACCTTATCTCTTGCTTCCTGGGTTTTGGTGAGATTCGATCGCCTTATTAGATCGTTAATTGATCTCCATCACCCTTGTTTAATTTACTTTTGATGCTCATGATTGCTGATCGAACTTCTTATTTGTGATTTTCTGATCGAACTGTTTCGATTTTCGTGGTTTGATTCTGTAGTTTATCGCAAGTGATCATTGTAATTAAAATCGATTTGAGCGTTATCTCGATTTCACTATTCAAACGATGAAGCAATCGTAAGAGGTGGTTGTTCCGATCATTTTATAGTTTTGATCAATTTGGGATTTGATCTATTAGATCTCTGATTGTGATCAAAGTATAATCCTTTTGTACTGTTCTAGTGTTTGCTAACTTGCATTATTTAAAAGGAGCATTTTAACCACTATGGATCTAACGTGCGCTTACTCACTCAAATGTTTCTTTTGTCTCTCTGCAGAATAGCTTTATATGGCTTGAACTAGGAATTTTCATGGGAGTTGTGGAGGAAACTGAACCTCCTTTGAAACGTGCTAAACTCCGTGCTGAAGAACCCAACGGCAACTCTTCTGTTATAGGTAGTAATACGGTGACGAACTCTTTGGGAGACTTGATGGCAAGGCCTCTCACCTCCCAAGGGGATGTTGATGAAACCGTCGGCTCCAAAGGGGTTATCAAAAAATCCGAATTCGTTAGGATTATCACTAGAGCTCTTTATTCACTTGGGTATGGTAAAACGGGAGCTATGCTGGAGGAAGAGTCCGGAATCCCTATGCATCAATCCGTCGTTAAGGAGTTTCTGCAGCAGGTTAAGGAGGGGAAATGGGATGAGAGCGTTGTGACATTGCGTAGAATCGGGTTGGTAGATGAAAAGGCGGTTAAGTCCGCGTCGTTCTTGCTACTAGAGCAGAAGTTCTTAGAGCTTTTGAAGTTTGAGAAGATTGCTGATGCGTTAGGCACTTTAAGAAATGAGATTGTGCCTCTTCAGATTAATACTAAGCGGGTTCATGAGCTCGCTTCCTCCCTTATATCACCTTCAAAATTTGTATCAAATGGCGCTTCGGGTAAAGGTAAAGGTAAAGAAAGTGTGAGTTCAAGGTCAAAGGTTTTGGAGGAACTGCAGAACTTGCTTCCTGCTTCTGTTATGATTCCGGAAAAGAGGTTGGAGTGTTTAGTTGAGAATTCTCTTCATATTCAGCGGGATTCTTGTGTTTACCATAATACTTTGGATAGTGATTTGTCTTTGTTTGCTGACCATCAATGTGGGAAGCACCAAATTCCTTCTCAGACAATTCAGGTGAGACTGCTTTGGTCTGTTGATGTTACTTCTGTTTTCATCATGTTGTGGTTGTTTCGTCTCTTGGCGATCATTAGTTTGTCGAAACTATTGGAGAGAGTCGCGTATCTCTGAATGGTTTTAGTACAGTGTGCTGCAAACGTTTCAATATGTCTCAATCTGATGCCTCTCCTTTGATTATCTAATTACTTAGGTGTCCTTCATTTTTTTATGTTTGTAGTTTAGACAGACTAACAGTGCATGTGTTCGTTTATGACATAAATCACATTCGTTAAGTTCTCTCTTCGTGAATGGTTCAGATCTTGGAGTCGCATACTGATGAAGTTTGGTTCGTGGAATTCTCGCATAACGGAAAATATTTAGCTTCATCTTCCAAGGATCAGACCGCAATTATATGGGAGGTAATGTTGACTTACCAAATAAGGCTCATCTGAATTGGGTTTTGGTGACCTTTGAAAAGTTATGACTTGTCACCTATTTTAATTGAGGAAACCTGGTTGCTGATTCACTTAGAGTTTACGTTTCAGATCAGCGCAGATGGGCATTATTCATTGAAGCATAAACTAGTGGGCCACCAGAAACCCGTGACTTCAATCTTGTGGAGTCCTGATGATCATCAAGTTCTTACATGTGGAGCAGAAGAAGTAATCAGACGCTGGGATACTGATTCAGGAGACTGTATCCACATATATGAAAAAGGCGGCATCGGTCCCATTTCTTGCGGATGGTACTCTGATGGGCAGGGAATAATCGCCGGGATGACAGACAGAAGCATCTGCATGTGGGATTTAGATGGTACAGAGATGGAATGCTGGAAAGGTCAGAGGACGCAAAAAGTATCAGAGATAGCAATGACGGATGATGGCAAGTGGCTCGTTAGTGTATGCAAAGGCTCCGTGATATCCTTGTTTGATAGGGAAGCGACAGTTGAGAGATTGATCGAAGAGGAAGACATGATTACATCCTTCTCGCTTTCAAATGACAACAAATATCTACTGGTAAATCTCATCAACCAGGAGATCCATCTCTGGAATATCGAAAGTGACCCCAAGCTTGTGATGAGATACAAAGGCCACAAGCGTTCACGATTCCTCATCAGATCTTGCTTTGGTGGTTATCAACAAGCTTTTATTGCTAGTGGAAGCGAGGATTCTCAGGTAAATACCCACTCTTTTCTTTTATCACATAAGCACATAGAGAAACACAGCTAAATCAAGTGCAGATAGTCTGGTCTGTTCTCTCTGAATCAGTCTCATATGGCGTTTGTATAAGAAGAATGGTTGCATCTCTATTCAGTTGGTGACATTGGTTCACATATACATATGTTTTGTGATTTTGCAGGTATACATATGGCACAGATCAACAGGGAAGTTAATCCTTGAGCTACCAGGACATGCAGGAGCCGTTAACTGCGTGAGCTGGAGCCCAACGAATCTTCACATGTTGGCTTCAGCAAGCGATGATGGCACCATAAGGATATGGGGACTTGACAGGATAAACCCACAGAAGAAAGTGCAAGCAAGTAGTAGCAATGGTGTGCTTCACCGATGCAATGGGAACTGATTATGATTCTCCTTTTCCTTTAAACTTAACAGTTATGTTGTTTTCTTCCTTCATCAATCTTTTCTTATTTGTTTCCTTTGTGGCATGGAAACAAAAGAAAGAGGCAAAAAAGCTGTTTTTAATTATGAACTCATAAGTGAAAATTGAAAAAAATGCAAATTGCAGCATTTATTTTATTTTTACTTTTCATTATGCTTCATTGTACATAGTTTGGATTTATATAATTCGTTAAAAATTGGTTTACTTTTTCCCCCCTATATATAATATTTATTACAGTGTTACCAAAAAAAAGATTAATATTTGTTACAAGGAAAATATATTTATTTTTTATTTTTGTTGTTGTATATTTTAAATTTTTTAATTAAGTCGGTTAATTGGATCATATTTTGATCCTAGTATTTTTTTTTAAAAAAAATTACAAAGCATTAGCAATTTAGCGGTATCTAATTATTCACTCTCTTATTCGAAATTTCGAATCCCTAATTCTCTAGAGAGGATGGGAAGTAACCGTCCTCGTAACTTCCGACGGCGCGGGGACGACGGCGATGAGGAAATCGACGGTAAACCTGCCACCGCCGCGACGAAACCGTCTTCAGCTAAACCTAAAAAACTCCCAGCCTCTGACACGAAGAAGAAGCTCCTCAGTTTCGCCGACGACGAGGAGGGGGAAGAAGATGGACCTCTCCGTGTGACTTCAAAGCCTAAGAAAAACAACAGAGACCGAAGCAAATCGTCTTCGCGATCTTCTCACAGACTCAACTCTTCTTCCACTATGGAACAACGTCCTTCCTCTTCTTCTTCTTCCAACGTGCTTCCCCAGGCCGGGGCTTATACGAAAGAGGCGTTGCTTGAGCTTCAGAGGAATACACGGACGCTTCCGTTTTCTCGACCTAGTGTAGGTACTGAGCCGAAGGTAGTGCTTAAAGGTTTAATCAAACCTCAACAGGAGAAGGAGAAGGAGAGTGTGACGGATGTTGTTAGGCAGGTTTCGGATTTGGAATTCGATGAGGAAGGGGAAGAGGAGCTGACTGATGATAAGTTTTACGAACAGGCGGCGATTGAAGCTAGAGCTAAGAGGGAGAAGATGAGGCAGCCACGTTCAACACCGGCGCTTGATTTCATATCGTTGGATTGTAGTACGACGAATCGTTCTGCTGTTGAAGTGGTTAGCGATGAGGGTACTGATTTTCAAGGAGGTTTTATTAATGCATTACCGCACAAAGGTAATGGGAAAGCTGTTTTTACGGCTAATGAGTCCACGATAAGTAGTTTATCTGAGGATGAAGATGAGGAAGAGAAGTTGTGGGAGGAGGAGCAGTTAAAGAAGGGTATTGGTAAAAGAATAGATGAAGGGACTAATAGGAGTGCAAGTAGCAATGTGCCTTTGCATCTACAACAGCAGCCGCAGATGTATGCTTATCATGCAGGGGTGCCACCTAGTTCAGTGCCTCCTACCATTGGTCCAGCTAGTAGTGTCGATACGTTACCAATGTCACAACAAGCCGAACTTGCCAAGAAGGCATTGCAAGACAATGTTAAGAGGCTTAAGGTATTGCTCTATGAACTTGCCATCTTCTTAATTATGAAATATGTTGCCTTCTTTTAGGATTTGGTTAGTATTACCCTATAGTGTTGTTCTTGTTCATTGTTAGTTGACGTGAAGTTATAGCTCACCGCATAGATTTTCCTAGCGTCTCTTTGATATTGACTAGTTATGAGACTGATATGATTATGTGTTATGTTGAAGTTGGTTTCTGATGAACTGCATTTGTTTTGAATTGATTGCCAGGAATCTCATGCAAAAACCTTATCCTCGCTTGCCAAGACAGATGATAATTTAACTTCTTCGTTGATGAGTATCACATCTCTTGAAAGTTCTCTATCTGCAGCTGGAGACAAGTATGTCTTCATGCAGAAACTCAGAGACTTCATTTCTGTTATTTGCGACTTCATGCAGGTACGCTCTGATATAATGATGTGCCTGTAGTTGTATACATACTGCATATGTTGCAGCGTTGTCTGTTTTTACTTTTGAAATACCATTGCATACTGCTTTCTTAGTGCATCTCTTGATGTCTCTCCCTTTCATCTCACTTGACTGCATAGGATCATGACTCCAAGGAAAAGTATAATGTAATTGAAATTAGAGGATTTGTTGCATTTATCTGTTTGATCTTAATCTCCAACGAAACAAAGAAGAAAATGAACTCAAACTATATATTTGTGTAACTACCTAGGTACTCTTGTTGTATGTATTCTTTGACACTTGTAGTTTTATTCCATCTCAATGAAAGGTAACGATTTTTGTTATGATGAAAAACACTGTATACCCCTAACATAAATGCATCTGGTGTTTTCATTTCCATCAATATACAAATTAACATAATATGAAAAATACTGCCGTTGGATTTTTCCTAATTTCTGTTTTGAATTTTCTTTCGCAGGAAAAGGGTTCCTACATCGAGGAAATTGAAGATCAGATGAAGGACCTTAATGAAAAACATGCGTCAGCTATTCTAGAAAGGAGAATTGCAGATAACAATGATGAAATGTTAGAGCTAGGCGCCTCCGTGAAAGCAGCAATGGCAGTTCTAAAACAAGGAAGCAGTACTTCAGTAATAGCTGCTGCCACAAGTGCTGCGCTGGCTGCCTCTGCTTCTATAAGAGAGCAGGCCCAACCATATAAGCTTGATGAATTGGGCAGGGACGAAAACTTGCAGAAGCGCATGGAAGCGGAACGGAGGGCTGCAACACGGCAGAAAAGACGAGCTCGATTTGCAAATAAACGTGCATCTGCCATGGAGATTGATGGATCTTCTCCCAAAATAGAAGGAGAATCAAGCACTGATGAGAGTGACAGCGAGACTTCAGCATATAAGGCATTTAGAGACAAGATACTTCAGTGTGCTGATAAGGTCTTCAGTGATGCATCTGAGGAATATTCTCAGCTTTCAAGGGTGAAGGCGAGATTTGAGAAGTGGAAGCGAGACTATTCATCTACTTATCGTGACGCTTGCATGTCTTTGACCGTCCCTTCCATTTTTTCACCTTATGTGCGATTGGAGCTTTTGAAATGGGATCCTCTTCATCAAGAAGTGGATTTCTTTGACATGGAATGGTAAGCTATTCAAGATTTCCATCTTTTTATATTGTCCAAAGTTTCATACCCAAAATCCTAACTAGTAGGCATTAGTCTCTTATCATTGTTTATCTAGCATTTGTGGAAGTAGGCTCACTCGTGCCCTCTGTCTGCAGGCATGGCTTATTATTTAACTACGGGAAGCCAGAAGATGAGGATGATTTTTCACCTGATGATACTGACGCCAACCTTGTCCCTGAGCTAGTAGAGAAGGTTGCGATTCCTATATTGCACCATCAGATAGTTCGTTGTTGGGATATACTTAGCACCCGGGAGACTAAAAATGCTGTTGCTGCAACAAGCTTGGTGACAAATTATGTTTCTGCTTCAAGCGAGGCCCTGGCAGAACTGTTTGCTGCTATTCAATCTCGTCTTGTTGAAGCCGTAGCAGCTATTACGGTATGAATTCGAATTTGTTGCATCTTTTGCTACTTTCCTAATAAAATCTCGTTGAGTCTGTTATAAAGTATGATCCATTCTTTGTTCTCCAGGTTCCGACATGGGGTCCTCTGGTATTGAAGGCTGTACCTAATGCTTCACAAGTTGCAGCGTATAGGTTTGGGACATCAGTGCGTCTTATGAGAAATATATGCATGTGGAAAGACATCATGGCGCTTCCAGTGCTGGAGAACTTAGCTCTGAATGAGCTTTTGTTTGGAAAAGTCCTGCCTCATGTCAGAAGTATTTTATCAAATATCCATGATGCCGTCACAAGAACTGAAAAGATCGTTGCTTCTTTGTCTGGAGTATGGACAGGACAAGGCGTAACAAGAACTCACAGGTAACAATGATCTCTTTCAACAAAAGTTTACTCTCACGCATTGTCATAGGTCAATTTATCATAGTCCCACCTTGTGTTGTTGTATATCATTTCCCGTTTTGGTTACAATCTGTCTGCATGAAAAGTTAAGCAGTTGACTTTCATGAGTGTTAATGCAAGAGTAAAGAATGTCGAATGAGGAGTAGGATGTGTACATTACATAATTGATCTTGCACAGTGTTTAGTCGTTTCTCGGAATCTCATTCAGCTAAGAAAAATCATCGTCATTGTTTACATAATAGTAGCATCTCATACTAGGGAATTTACCAATTATGCGGTGCAGTTTCGCCTTGATACATTACTAAAACGTTATCTCGATTTTGTAGCCGGCCGTTGCAACCACTTGTGGATTGTATTCTGACACTTGGAATAAATCTCGAGACACGGCATGACTCAGGACTGGATGATGCGGAAACCATTGGTCTTGCCCGAAGGTTAAAGAGAATGCTAGTGGAGCTCCAGGAACACGATCTCGCCAGGGAAATTGTCAGAACATTCAATCTCAAGGAGGCAGTGTGATGAAAGCTTCTATAAAGGGTTAGATATACACCTTTTCAGAGGATTTTTGCATTTCAAGATGTATGACAATGTGACTAAAGTGATAAAGAGCTACGAAGTATTATTGATAGGAAACACTGATTACAAGTCCACCAATCTTGAATCTCTGCACTAGAGAAACAAGCCACCAAGATCCATTAACATTAATGAATGAATGTAACTAACTATGAGCATCTTTTATATGTAAGACTCTTTTTTTTTTATACACTACTAGGGTAAACCCGCCCTACGGGCGGGCGATTAAATAAACTAATAATTAATTATATTTTTAAATATTTAATTTATTTTAACTGAAAGTAGCATTTTTATAATTTTTCACAGCAATTTTACTTATTTATTTTAATATTCATTTTAGAAATTATATGATTGTCTACTTATTATAAAATTTCAATATATGTATTGATAATTTCTTTGTAATGTTTGTGTGTAACATTTTCTCCGTATGATTGATTATAAGATCCGTTGTCTAGATTGAGTGCCTATTTATTTGTTTTTATTTAGTGTAGGAGTGTGCATGTGATGTGTTTTGTGTTATCGATCTAAGCTTAGAAACGAAGTTA
The DNA here is from genome assembly GCA_932364175.1 of Eruca vesicaria subsp. sativa. Lineage (NCBI taxonomy): Eukaryota > Viridiplantae > Streptophyta > Magnoliopsida > Brassicales > Brassicaceae > Eruca > Eruca vesicaria. The sequence goes on along the minus strand of CAKOAT010988487.1, from coordinate 50,709 downwards.
CAAACTATTGGATATGGAAATAGATATCCGAGAGTATGAGGAGCGTGTGTTGCGTTCATTGTAAGCTGAAGGTAAAATAGTTTGTTTTATTTATTACGAAAATAGAAACACATCTCAGAGACCATGAGAAACATATTGTGCTTAGACTATGAAAACAAATTTTCTCATTTGTTTGTAATTATAGCATATGTCACGTTGCTCATGTGGTTCTATAGTTTGTCAAGTAACCTTTAATCATGGTGATTCGAAATTCATGAAGTGATTTTTTAATGCGTTTTCAGGAAATTTTTGAATTGTTTTTGTTTTGTTTTCATCCAAGAGTCTCCAATAGTGTTTGACCACCTTCGCACTCTCCTATGCATTACAATATGATATTGTATAGATAAACTTCATTGTTATAAAAAGAAAAACTTCATTGTTCTATACCATCCCTAAGATAAACCTTCGGCTGATATACATAGATGAGATAGCCCCATCTCAATATTGTTTGTGAAAATACTGAGGTTGTCAAGAATTTCTAATCCAAGATCTATGAATTAGTTGAGATTATGAGGTGATAAAAATAGATATTAACGGGCTTTCAAGATGATGCAATCCAGTTCATTGTTTTTTAAAACAAAACCAACATTGATGCCAAAGCATTATTCAAATATTAGAAACTGCCTACAGACATTTCATCATTTTCAATTATGCCTTTTGAGTCTTCTTGATCACCTTCGAAGTTGCTGATACGCGAGGCTTCTTGGTTGCGAGACCACTTGAAGATATTCCTGCAGAAGTTGATTGCTGACGATCATTACCACGAACATTATAATTCAATTTCCTATAATTAAAAATTATTAGAATCAGATAGAGTTTAAACTTCCATAGTCTAAGAAAAATAATGTTAGCTGTACAACCTGCAGCTAGCTGTGATGACAAAACTCATTCAGCTGAGCAGCTATGAAATGCTGAGAGGCTCAACCTTGAAAATATTTTACAATGTGTTTTCCATTTGACTATGTAAAAATATAATTTTTTGTATTTTCGTGTTAGCGTTGAAATTATGGTTGGACTTTTTTGGTATATAATATTTTTAATTTTTCGCACTGATTTGAATATAATAACCTTACATTTTGTGTTCACAATACTTAGAAAACATATATTTATTTACCATGAAACCTGTTTTTTAATTTTTTGTAAATTTTTAATTTATTCTCAGTTACATATGCATGTAGCATCATTTTCAACTGTTTTTATTTACATTTTTATTTGATTTTATTTTTTATAAGTTACATAATTATCACATTATTAAAATAATTCTGAAAAATGTAACTGTTTTTTATTTTTTAAGTTAGTTCTAGTTTGATTTTGCAAGGAAGTAGAATGTAATTTTTAATACTTTGATCGTTTAGATTTAACACAGAAAACATAGACCATACTTTCAAGTTAAAAAAAAAAAAACATAGACCATACTTTTTGTATGTTTATTTCTTGAATTCAGTTTCGTTTATTTCATACATTTTTGTTAAAAATGATGATTTATATGATCCCACCCACGCTTCTGCTACTTAGCCGCCGCAGCTTCATCTCTGAATAATCAATTGATTCAATTCACTGCATGGCCAGCGATTCTCCACTCTCTCAGTTCGCCGGCGGAGATGGTCGTCTCAGGCACTCCTTCTCCGACTTCTTCCGCAATCGATTTCCTCTCCCTCTGTTCTCACCTCAAGGTAATGCTACTTTATTGGAAATTTGGAATGATACGCTTATTGTTTTCCACTGTGACTCAGTGTTCTCTGCGATCTCAACAAAATCATCGTTATTTATAGAATCAAGCATTGTTCTATGTGGGATGTGGCTATTTGGATCTAATGTAAAACGCATGATTGCTTAGTTTAAAATTTTCGTGGAGGTTACTTGAGTTTGTTTCAGGCATCGATGCATACGTTGATGACTGCTGATGTTCTTGTTCATTGTTTGTTGATAAGATCATGTTCATATTTTCTGGATATTGGATTTCTAATGTATGATGGGAGATAGCTCTTGGCTGCATACTATTGAAGTTCTTGTTTGTTCTTATGTTATTGATAAGATCATGCGTTGCTCATATATATATATATATATATATCATGTTGATGTTTGTTTTTTTAAGTATGATGGATCTTTGTGGAGATAGCGTGAACTGCTTCATGCTTGGCTGCCTTCTTTTGATGTTATTGTTGGTGGATTGTACTGGAAGCTATAGTTTGTTTCGGAAATGAATCGATTGCGAGCTATGTAGTTTATTTGTTGTTCTCTGATTACTCGAGTTTGTATAGATGCTAAGTTTTACTTGTTTCATGTTTCATCTTATGGTAATCCATATATTTGTGTTGAAATAGACAGCTGGATAGGCTAAAAGAGATGTTAAAAATCAAGAATCAATAGCTGATCACATGTATCGGATGGGTCTTATGGCACTAATCTCTTCAGATATCTCCTTTGTAAACAGAAACAACTAAGGTTTCTTGGTTCTATTTTCAAAGTTATAGTTTCTGAGAAAAGAATCATTCATCTGAGCTTTCCATGCTGTCTTTCTTTCAGATGCATTGAAATGGCAATTGTTAGTGAAATTGCAGAAGGTTAGTTCTTTTAGTTAAGGATATAATCACAACTATTTTTTCTCATATATCTGATTCGATCATTGTTTTTGAGCAGCCATAGAAGCAGACATTAAACCTTGGGGTTCCAAAGTAAGAGAAAAAATCGAAGAAAAAAATAAGGCACTTGAACACATGTGCAACTCATGCCTCTTGGGTGGAGGAGAAAGAGGTTGGTTCTCTTCTCTCGTTTTGAAACTACATATATTTTTTTTTTGTTCACTCTGAAACTACATACATATATATATTGTGGTCATTTGCATAACACTTGGCTGAAGAGACCGATGAGCCAAAGTAGTTCCAGATTTTAATAAGACTATACAAACCTTCATAATCATTCGTATTTGGAATCTACAACTTTTCTAGAAATAGATCGAAGATCATGAGTTGGTCGCCGGAATTATCTTTGTGTCCAGGATGAGCATGTTTACACCCAGAAGCTAGCCGCATGCTTCATGTTTCTTGCCTCCTAAAACCTAAGCAGGTGGAGCTTCACTGTGGTTGTGCAACGGCCATCCTTCAAATCGGTGGAAGAGCCTAAGAGAGCAGAGTTCGCCATTCTTAGCTGTAAAAGTGTTGAATGATCATGATCAAAAGAGTGAAGATATGAGTTTCGATGGAATGATTTTCGTAACGTTCCCGGAATTATTTTGGCGGGGAGTTGGAAATCAGTCGAGAAGTCACTGGTATCTATGGAGTAACTTAATTCAGAGTGAGCTTTGATGACCGTAAAGCGAACACTCTTGAGTAATTCTTAGGAGGCGTGTACGTGCCCTTTCGAAGAGAAGAAAGATGGTGGAAACTAATTGTAAATGGTTATTAGGGTTTAACTCAGATGGGCTTAAAACGCAGAGGACAATACGAAGCCCAATTACACAACAAACCCACATATATTGCCGAATGAGTTAAATGAAGCGCAGCGTTTGAGTTTAATGAACACGTGTGACGCTCAGAAGAGAGTATTTTCTGACGTGGCAAGCTGAAAGGAGAGAAAACTTTTCTTTATAGTATAAGATTACTTCATTAAAGATAAATATTACAAGTGCTAAACAAGGATCCAACAGGCTACAGCAATCAAAGGATTCCTAGACAAAAAGATGGCTAAGCCAAGAGGAAAACCCACTGCAATATATGATAGCATTAAAATGGAGATCAAACAAATCTGGGTGTAATTCCATTCGAGGGCATGATACCAGTATCAAAAAAAAAAAGGAAAGGACTTCATTTGTGAGCTGTTCAACAACGATATCCCAGTAGGATTGAAAGAAAAAAAAAACAGTCATCCCATCTGCTCCAGGAGCACTATCAGACTTGATAGAAAAGACTGCTTCCTTGACTTCATCTTGAGTTACTTTTTGAGCAAGAAAATGATTCATTCTATTCGTGACTTTAGGCGAGAGGCCTCTTAACAATGATCTATAATCTTCAGAATTTGAATATTTAAGGAGTTCCTTAAAAAATTGGATGGCAACCTGACCTTTAGAAGCCTCTGACCTTTGAGCCTTGCCGTCTTTATCATAGAGCTTAGCAATCGCACTTTTTGCTCTAGAAATTTTAACTGCCGCATGTATGTTGTTGTTGGACTGTTGTTATGACTGTGACAATTATCTACATACGTATGGGGAGTTTCTGTTCCAACCGTGGCCAATATATATGCAGGAGCAGTCTCTGAAGTTAGATTGGGTGATTAGTTAGGTACAATTCAACATGACAAAGATGCATTATTAATGACACAGTTTCTCTTTGGGGAAGGGTGATTTCAAGTGAAACACAAATGGAACAGCAAATTCTTCTTGGGCACAATATTGGACCAAAAGAGAAACGAAGGAGCGTGGAATTCTTACGATAGTTATTTACATTACTTGTGATGCAAGAGATTTTTACCTTTCGAATGGGACAAACCAAGAATCACTTTTACATCCAACCAAAAGTTTCAAGTACAACATCACTTTCTTTTCTTCCAAGGACTAAAACAAAACAAAACCATCCAAGTAGAAGTTGAGTGTTGGAGTGGTGAACATTACATGAAGGGTAGTTAATAAATCACACAAAAACTCTCAAACATTACTATGTTACCAACTTTTGTAACTTGTTATATGTTTGAAAAACTAGTTTTGTTTTAACACAAAGTGATCATTCTTATAACCATTAATAACTTTAAGAAAGAAAGAGAAGAACATTCCTCTTGTAACTTGTAAGATGATGATGATGATGTTTCTCATATTGTTTCTCTATCCAATAAATGGTAAGTTTAGTACATTTAATATCATGTTAAAGTTTAAGATATGAAGTAGTTTATTGTTGTAAACATATGTAGCTATGGCAGAGTTTCAAAGACTCTTCCATCAAGTGTGATCATGGAATGGAGGCAAGTAAAAGTTGTGTTTGCAAGAACCCCATCAAAGGAAGCATGTACTTCCCTCATGCTTCCTTGAAAGATGTAAGCAACTCAACTAGGAATTTACTTATCCAAGGTTTAACAAAGTATCTGAAAGATTTTCATGTTGAGAGTGTATCCATAAGGAACACTACAACCAATGTGAGTCTTCAAAGCCTAAAGGTGACATTTCTGTCTTTCCTTTGGGCAAAGAAAACTTCACACAAAGGGAATTGGACTTTATTGTTTTTGATCAAAGCAACGCAACTACAAAGCTCATACGACACTTGGAAGTTATTACTACAAGCAAGACAGGCCTTTATGAAGGCTTGCAATCGTCTGGAAGAAGCAGTATTACCTTATAATTTTACTAATATTTTTGACAATTTTTATTGTATAGTAAAAAAGTTTTAATCTTTTTCTTCATTATATTTTATAAGACAAAAATAAGAAAAAAATAAGAGAAAAATAAGGAAAAATAAGAGAAAAATAAGGAAAAACAAGAGAAAAAACATGTTAGCACTGTGTTTACAACATAATCCTTATGTTTATAAAAAATATTATTAATGTCAACAACTAATTTTATATATCTCTATCACTAATTTTACTTTGAAAAGGAGTGTAAGAAAAGCTTATAAATTATATTATTGGTGCTTAACTGTGTATATATTTTAATTATGGTAATAATTTATTGGTTAGGTTAAATCAGATTGCATGGATGAGGGATTCCTTATTTTTTGCTTTAAAAATAAATTTATTCAAAAATAAATACTTTTACATTTTCAATGCATTATTCAATAGTAAATTGTAAACATAAAGAAAGATAATAGTGTATATCAAAACTATATTGGTTAAAACTTAAAAGTTATGGAAATGGTTAATTACAAAAAAAAATATGCATTAATAATCAAAACTTAATTTATTGTTTTAATGTGTGAGAATTTTAAGAATGAATGTGAGAAATTGAACTCAAAAGTTCATTTACAAAAAAAAAAAAATATATAGTGAGTTCATTAAATAGACTGACAATCTGCAAAAATCACTTAAAATAGGATAAATACTGTTTTATACGTCAGTTTTAATATAATAGCTAAATAGAATTCATAATTTATTTTATTTTATTTCATAATTTTTATTATTCGATAGCAAACATTAATACATTAATTTAGTTAAGATCTATTAGAATTCCAACGATGACAGAAGGTAGGCTGTTCCTTATCAGGTTGCACCGGACATATCAAACCGTTGAAAACGTACCAAATGCATAAATCACAAGCCTTGGCGTCTCTACTCGTCGTGAAAATGTCGAACAACAACAACTTACCTGCGTCAAGCCACTGGAAACTTCAAGTGTAGGTTGTGAGTTGCAAGTTACTTGAGAGAAACTTAAACTCAAACCTAGCTCCAGGTACGAGCGTAACAGGCCCTAGATCTTTCTCCCCGCTCTTACAGTGCACGTTTAGTGTTTCGCGTATACCTAATTTATTAACGATCACGACTTGTTTGGATGTGAATACGTCTTGAGGCATCACCGTTTCGTTCATTAGAGCTGAAAGACCAAACAACGCTTTTGTGAGGATAAACAGAAACATAATTGGTGTCCAAACGAGTTTGTGATTTGTAGAGGAAGCCATTATGGATTGTGTTTTTAAGATTTGATGTTTTTTTTTGTTCTTATGGACCAAGTATAGTATATATATACTGTACTAGTATATAGTAGATGGAAACGTATATACTGTTTTTTTGGGGGTTCAAATGTATAGATTTTCTTCTTTTTTTGTTCCAAATGTGTTTACTGACTTTTTAAATGTATTTTCTTTTTTTTTGTTCAATGTATTTTCTTAACTTCCTTTTTGGTTCAAAGGTAATTTATATTTTCTAACTTTGTTTAAAAGTAAATATTGTCTTGGCTATTTTCCAATATTGGAGACTTGACTTTGGTTTTCTTGATGGAGGTTTGTTTTTATGATCCTTGAGCTATTGTAGCAAGATTGCATTGTGAACTGGTCATGAACTCCAGTCATCATCTGCTTTCAACTTTGGTTGCCAATAGATGGAGTACTTAAGGGGAATCAAGTTTTAGTATTCAAGTAAATTAATTTATTTTAGTCTTTCTTCACATGATCACATTTATGCAAGTTAGCATAGACAACTTTTCATTTTCATATAAGCCACAACTTGTATTGTTCTTCTACATATAAGTTTCTAATACAGCAGCTGTCTTCATACCAAAAGACAGTTTAGATGATTGGATAAAAACATTTGTGATTAAAGTAAAAATCAGAATTAGAAAAAAAATTCTGGAAAAACTTATTAGTATTGAAGTTGGTTCTTGATCAAGTATCTTAAGGAGAGGTAATGGAGTCATCATCTTCATTTGAATCTTCTGTATCCGAAGAAGAAGAAGAATCAGCCACTTTCTCAAACTCCACCATCTTCTCAAGTGAGTCCAAGTCTCCAGCTTCAGCAAGTGCTTGTATCCTCAGCTTCTCTGCATCTTCACTGAAAGGAACATTGCAAAAAACATGAGATTCTTTTTCAAACAAGGTTCAATCTGAGAGTTAACTTACTCTGTAACTCCAAATATTTCCTTGACAACCAAGGAGTCGTCTTTTAAGCAGAAGTCAGGAACCTGTTAACAAGTCAACATAGTCAGAACACATAAGCATATCCTATAAAGTAAGAAGTAACGTTTCCACATTTCATTACCTCGGAAAGATAGAATATCTTTCCAAAAAGCGTCTGCACGGCTAGTTTTCTCTTGAACCCTTTCTCTGTAAACCCCTGCTTATTCATAACAACAGGGCCTGCAAATATAGAAAAGATTGTAACAACGAAGAAGCTTTTATTCTTTATAGGTTTACTTTTAGATTTACCTTTCTCCTTAACAATACGACGAGAGATCTCATTTAAAACCTCAGGAATCTGAGCCTCAATCAAACCAGAAGCTCTTCTGAGATGAATAAGATTCTCAATAAGGTCAGGATTAAACGGTTTATCATTCAAGGCGTAATAAATGTACTTCCGTAGTATCTCCACCATGTTGAACTCTGTCTGGATTCAGACAAAAATCAAACAGCATTCTCATGTTAAAGTCTGTATCTTGAGTGATTACAAAGATGAAACAGAGTATAAAGTTAACACCTTTTCTTCAATTGCCTTAAGCTCAAATCTACTCATAGTGCCTTCTCTCTCTAACAGCGCATCAATAGATTCACACAGCATCGCATTCTGATTCACCTGTAGAGATTCAAAATCCATACTTTGAATCAGTTCTTGGTAAAAGATCACAAGAGATACAGAGAGTTAAACAGAGTAAAACAGAGTAAAACAGAGAGCAAGAACAGAGTGAGAGATTAGAAATCCAAACTAGGAATCAGTTCACAAGAGATATACAGAGAGTGAAACAGAGTAAAACAGAGAGCAAGAACAGAGTGAGAGATTAAAAATCCAAATTTTGAATCAGTTCACAAGAGATATACAGAGAGTGAAACAGAATAAAACAGAGAGCAAGAACAGAGTGAGAGATTAAAAACCCAAACTTGGAATCAGTTCACAAGAGATATACAGAGAGTGAAACAGAGTAAAACAGAGAGCAAGAGCAGAGTGACAGATTAAAAACCCAAACTTGGAATCAGTTCACAAGAGATAAACAGAGCGTAAAACAGAGAGCAAAAACAGAGTGAGACGTTACCAGTTTCTTGCGTTGCGCGTCAGGAGAAGACACATTATTAACGGTTTTAACGACAGCGGTGACGAGAGTGGTGACGGCGTAAGTTAAGGGAACGGCGAGCATCCACGGCAACTTGGTATCTCCAACTCGGGGACCTGGAATCGCTTGAGCCACCGTACCAGTGAACCCGACTAGGTCTAACGCCTTCTCTTGAATCCACAACATATCCTCCTCCACTTCCTCTTCTACTTCTTCCTCCTCGCTCAAAACCTTCTTCACCGGCTGTTTCTTGTTCTCCGTCTTCGTCTTCGCCGCCGTGAAAGCTTCCGATTGTGTTTTGGAAGCTGAGACGAAAGTAGAGTGTTGACGGAGAGAAGCTGAGGAGATAGAAAATGGTGTTTTAGGGGAGGAGAGAGGGATGTGAAATGGTTGGACATTGTGTTGAGTTCGACTATGGAGGAGAAGTTTAGAAGAAGGAAGGAGAAGAGACGCCATTGATGAAGCTTTTTTGAGCTTCGGATGTGGCGGGAGCTTGTAACAGAAACCGCTTATCGAGTTCTATGCCGAATGGTGAACAAGGATTATATATAACACTATTGTTACTGGGCTTGGGCCCATATTGTTTTACCACAAAAGCTAGATTTTCAGTTATTTTCATGTAAACTGAGAAAGATGTTTCTAATATTTTTCTCACTATTGAAAAAATGGAATAGTCATGCTAGATGCATGAGTAAAGGCAATGCAAGGCACATGATGTGAACATACTAGTTAGAATCTTACAAGGAATGTATTTGCTTGCTTTTGTCTGCATAATTCCATTTCATTTTCTCTCTTTTTCCATTTTATAACCATTTTATTTTATAAGTGTCCAAAGTAAATTATGCTTTTTTTTTTTTTGCAAAAAAATAAACTCAATTAATAGATTTAATCTATAGAACTATGTCTTAAATGTGAGCTCTGACACTAGCATATACAGTTTTTCAAAGATAACCTCTTATTACAATTTATTTTTATAAAACAAAATTTACTTGTCAACAAAAAAAAAGAAGAAGCTATTTATACTTGTAGACTTTCAAGTCAAAGCCCACCAAGATAGTTACACAATCTAGCCAGAGTTGCAAAATAAACATGTCTTAATCCTTGGCAACAAATCAAAAGTCTAACAATTGGGTTATTCTGTTTCTTAAGCCAATGGGAACCAATAAAACATGACATCAAAGGCTTTCTATTACAAAAAAACTTCTTATATTCTTCACTAGTGTGTTAAATTAGGTTCCTGCTAAGGTCCAGTTACAACCATAAACCATAAAATAATCATTTGAGATGTATAAAAAGCAAATTATAAGTAAGTTAAAAACAAAAATTTGTAAAAAGTAGAAACAACACTACTTGTTAAGCTTAATATTTTTCAAGTTTCCAAATATTTGATGCTCCCATTTGAATCCATAAATTCCATGTCGAAATCTTTGGTCGCTTCAGGCTTACTAAACCAGTGATCGGGTATGCCTTTGATCTCATATTTTCTCAGATCATTGGTTCGCAGATCATAGCACAGAAAGTAAAAGGGAGAAACCAATTTTTCCGGTATCAAGAAAACCTTGTCTTTAAGAGTTGTACCCTTTGGCGTTAATCTATTATCAGTGACTAAATACATCTGAGAAGGCTGCAAAACCAGAGTCTTACTTGACCATTCCTTGTTCCTCCAATCTTCCACAACCCACAGATCCACAGTACCAGTCTTTTTGAGATAGGTGAAGTCAAATACCGCAATTTTGCCGCCACCATACTCTATAAGAGTTACCCTCTTCTTAAGACTAGGTCCTATATCTCCAGGCTTGCGAGGTACTTTTATCATATCAAACTCTTCAGACCTCATGTCAAAACTCACAAGCACACATGTGTGCATATCAGTCCAAGCCAGATAATATAAAGACATGAACAGACGAGGTTGAGGTCGGGATGGGACAATAAAGAAACGGTCGCAGAAGTATCTGGAGCAGAACAAGGATGACCAAAACTTTGAGAGGCACTTGAGTCTCAACACCGATTTCGCAGGCAATCTCGCCAGAATCTCGATCAGGAGATCGTGAGTTATCTCTCGTGCGACACAAGTTTCTGAATCCTGGATAGCTTTTCGTGTCAGCATTCTTCTTTTCGACCTCCTCCTCTCCTCTTGTTGTACAGAAAGATGAAAAGACAAACCCATAGCTAGCTAGGAACAACAACAATCTCCACTTCACAAATTTCGACGCACCCACAAGTTTATATCCCTAGATACTCACAGCTAGATAGATATATATATTCACAAATACTTGTGAGTTTTTTTTAGCTAACTAAGATATTAACCGAAAGTCTCCACCATCATCCCCATCCCCACCATCATCTCCAAACACATTCTTGAAAACATTAGTTTGGCTGATTCTTCATTCACAACAAAGTTATCCACCTCATCAGGCTCAACGGCAAAGCTTAAATCATTCAAGTCAGTACAACAAGGATCAAAACAACTCAAGGAAGGGCAAGAATGATTATTAAAAGCTAAGGCAAAATCAATCCATCCAATCGCTAGATATATATAACTTAGATCAAAGTTCACGTCACAAAAGTAATAAAATCAATCTGATGATTTAAAAAAAAAACTGAATAGATATGAGATCCGATGATCGGCTACTCCATCGATAAATAATTTGAATACAGATGAGATCCGACAATCTGTTACTCTATCTTACGCACGCATCGATAAAAAAATTTGAACTAACTAAATAGCTTACTGCGATTGAGCGGATACTCATATCGAGGACCTTCTCCTCTGCTTTTCCCTTTCTTTTTTGAGCATTTGTTGCGGGTGACGATCTGAGGTTAAAAAAAGTAAATTAATTACCTAGTATAAATTTGAAAAGAAAAAAAAGATTAGGGAATGTTATTCCAAGAAAGAGAGAAAAAAAAATTCAAAACAGATGTGAAACAAAAATTTAAGTTTAAACTAAACCGGATCTTACTTAAAAAATTGTACTAAATTCGAGCTGAGATTAATAAATTTTTTGAATAATTCCAAATTTTGGTATATAAAGCCCGGATATGAACCCGACCTCATATATGATATTTTAGGTACCCTAAAGTACTAGAATCATGATTATATACTTTTTTATATATTATCATATTGATTTAATATATTAAAAATCTAAAATATCCAAAAATACTCAGAATCATCCAAAATATTTTAAAATTTTAAAATTAAATATCTGAAAATATCCAAAAATATTAAAATCACTAAAACTATCATAAATATCTACGAATTCTCGATCAAACCAATCTTCATGTTAATTTTAGACATTTAGCATACATTATTCAAACTTATCATGGTTTAGCTGAATAATTTTTTAGTTTTTTTTTTTAAGGTAGATTGGCATTTTTTGAATTTGTTTACATCATTTAAGTGGATATCTTAACACGAACCGAAACCACAACCACAACGAGCTGGAACATGAACCAAACTATTACAAACTGAAATTAACAATGATCTGAACACGAACTGAAATTAACAGAGGTACATAGTAGCAGCTAAAATGTTTGTATTATTTCAGTGTTTGCAATACTCATTTTTCACATGTTTGCTATAATAATAAAATTTGTTTACTATCATATTTTCAAATTAACATGGCAATACAAGTATTTGATGGATTTTCCATTGTTTTCCAACTATAATGTGAGATTATCATTTATGTCATGCATATAAATTTAAAAAGGTATACTTTCATACATATAAGTAGTAAAGTAACATAATCTCAATTTAAAAAGTTTAATAACTTTTATAACTTTGATTACTTAATTACTTTTTCTCTGGATTTGCTTTCGTGATATGTTGTTTCTCAGTTACATATTTTACTGTTTAGAGATACTAGATAAATTACTAGGTGTAATAAACTAAAGAATCATAGATTACATGTTAAGAATTGGGAAAATATTGAAAAAGACATAAGAAGTAAAACAAGAAAGCTTAAAAGTAACATTTATATTCAAAAAGCTAATTAAGATCAATATAATTTTTAAGCATATTTAATTTAACTTTTTATGTTTATAGTTAATTAATTATAATGCTACAGTATATGTACATGTCATTTTGAGTAACTAAAATTGAAAATATATTTTATTTCGTAAACAAAAATATCCCCAGTACTAGTATTTCATAAAACATACTCATAAGCCTGACTAGATTACATGGGCCAGGCCCAATAAAGGCCTAGAAACAGAGAAAGGTTAACGTCAAAGAAGACGCGGACCAATCTGAACCAAGCAAGCAGTTCTCGTCGGTCTCAGGTGTGCACACATAAAACTCAGTTCGTCGGTCTCAGGTTGCACAAGTTATCGCCTTCCTCCTCTACTTCCCATTCGTGTAGCCTTCTCCCTTAGAGTAACAAAGACTCTAAAGTCTCCGCTGTCTCCCATGGTATGTAATCATTTCTCGATCGCAAATGTTAGGGTTTCTGGAATTAAAGGATTGATTTTTATTCGTTTTTTTGTTGCAATTTATGCTGAATAATTGCAAAATGTGACATTAACTTCATCCAGATCTAATGGGTTGTGATTGTTTTTAGTAATTTAATTTGATCTGCTCATTGTTCTTCGAGATTATCGATGCTTTAGGGACAGATCATGCGTTTTAATGTGAATCATAACTTCTTTATAGGCACCCGTGAGAGGGATTCTTGGCTTGCAGAGGGCAGTATCAGCATGGAAGGAGAGTAACAGATTATCTCCAGCTTTGAGATCATTTAACACCCAAGCTGCGTCCACTTCCACCACTCCACAGCCACCACCACCACCTCCGCCTCCGGAAAAGACTCATTTCGGTGGTCTCAAGGATGAAGATCGGATTTTCACCAACCTCTACGGTCTACACGACCCTTTTCTCAAAGGGGCCATGAAGAGAGGTGATTGGCATAGGACTAAAGATTTGGTGCTTAAAGGTACTGATTGGATTGTTAATGAGATGAAAAAATCTGGTCTTCGTGGACGTGGCGGTGCTGGTTTCCCTTCTGGTCTGAAATGGTCCTTTATGCCTAAAGTCTCTGATGGACGTCCTTCTTATTTGGTTGTTAATGCTGATGAGAGTGAGCCTGGGACTTGTAAAGATAGGGAGATCATGCGTCATGACCCTCATAAGTTGTTGGAAGGGTGTTTGATTGCTGGTGTTGGGATGAGAGCTAGTGCGGCGTATATTTACATCAGGGGTGAGTATGTGAATGAGCGTTTGAATCTTGAGAAGGCTAGAAGGGAAGCGTATGCAGCTGGTCTGTTGGGGAAGAATGCGTGTGGTTCTGGTTATGACTTCGATGTTTATATCCACTTTGGTGCTGGTGCGTATATTTGTGGTGAAGAGACTGCGCTTCTTGAAAGTCTTGAAGGGAAGCAAGGGAAGCCTAGGTTGAAGCCTCCGTTTCCTGCTAATGCTGGTTTGTATGGTTGTCCCACAACTGTTACTAATGTGGAAACCGTTGCTGTTTCTCCTACTATTCTAAGGCGTGGACCTGAGTGGTTTTCGAGTTTCGGTAGGAAGAATAACTCTGGGACAAAGTTGTTTTGTATTTCAGGGCATGTGAACAAGCCATGTACTGTTGAAGAGGAGATGAGTATACCTCTCAAGGAATTGATTGAGAGGCATTGTGGAGGCGTTAGAGGTGGATGGGACAACCTACTTGCTATCATTCCTGGAGGTTCATCTGTCCCTTTGATTCCTAAGAACATATGCGAGGATGTGCTTATGGATTTCGATGCGCTCAAAGCTGTTCAATCAGGGCTAGGAACTGCAGCGGTCATTGTGATGGATAAATCAACGGACGTTGTGGATGCAATTGCGAGGCTCTCGTACTTCTACAAGCATGAAAGCTGCGGGCAGTGTACTCCTTGCAGAGAGGGAACAGGTTGGCTTTGGATGATCATGGAGAGGATGAAAGTTGGCAATGCAAAGCTTGAAGAGATTGATATGCTTCACGAGGTAACCAAACAGATCGAAGGACACACAATCTGTGCACTGGGTGATGCAGCTGCATGGCCCGTGCAAGGTCTGATAAGGCACTTTAGGCCGGAGCTTGAGAGAAGGATCAGGGACCGCGCTGAAAGGGAGTTGCTACAGGCTGCTGCTTAAGAATCCTTGCTAACCACAGGTTTGTGTCTCCATTTCTTGCTCTCTTTTAAAATTTCTTGTTGCAAACTTAAAAGCAAAAAGATCTAGATTTCACCTAGCATTAGTTGATTGTTTAGGTAAAAATTGTGGAGTTTGGCCCTTCTTCATAGTGTTTATGCTTTTGCAGGGAGTTTGCTATTATTCTTCATGGAAATAAAATCTGAAGCATACTAATAGAGTTTTGGGGATGCAAATCTACTTCAGAAGGAGAAGAAGGTAATATATTTGTGTTAAATGGTTCATGTTCTTATTCAAGTTGTATTAGAAAGAGCTATATTTACTCTTTTGCTTACTCAAAACTTTCTTCAATGTTTGTTTGTTTGTTTACTTATGACTACATTGAGAGCACATTTGGGGAACAACCAAACAAAACCTTTTTCTTGTTTGAAATAAAGGATGCTCCTTTTTGGGTTTTAAATTGTTTATTACATTCCAAATAAACTATATATATCAAGAGATGGTTCTTTTGACTTTTGGTGGAAAATATCTTTAGGGTATGAATGATTACACGGTTAATCTGCATCATTGTGATTAGGTGGCAATTGCTAGAATCTAAATCTGTGTGTGACTATTGTTTCCTTTGGTTGAGCATTTACATGATAAAACGAGTATCTTCCATCCATCTGGAAGGTCGAGGTATTTCCTCAACTGAATAATTTTTATAAACAAAAAGTTGAAGGGATATATTCGCATTAAAATCGAGAAAAAAAGTGAAAAGATAAAAGTGCAGACCTGTGAATTGATGGGACAAGAAGAGGGGACCGGTCTGATTAGATATTTATGGATAAGATGTCAACATCTTCCCTAACTTCTTTGTCCACCTCTCCCACTTTCCTTTTTCACTTTCTTTCCTAATCGATTATACAAAGAGATCCAAAAGTTGTAAAAAAGAAATATACAAATCTATCAAGTGAACTGAACTCTTCATAGAATATTTGTAAAAGTTTTACTGTACAATCACTAGCCACACTAATCACACACTGCTTATGCAGCTTACATGTTTTGTTTTGGAAGGAAGTCATTTTTAATTAGGCTTTCGTTAATGATGACTGAAATGTTCTCTAAACTATACCGATGCACTATATATAATCTGTTTAAGACAATTTTTATCTCCTTCTGATAAAAAATAACATGACAGTACAAATAATAATTATTTTTTCAATGATTGCTTAAGATCCCCAAATGTCACCCAAAAATTATATCCTGGCACATGGCTAAAGCATTTTGAAAGCAAAATAAAAAGTAGAGGAAAATGTAGATTGTAACTCATAAAACGTCCAAACTTAACGAGTAATCTATCCATAAATTAAATACTCCCTCCGTTCCTTAAAGATACATATTCTAGAAAAAAATTTTGTTTCTAAAAGATCCATTTTTTACATTTTCAATGCATGTTTTATTAACTAATTGTAAACTTCAAAAAACTTAATTGCACTAATTGATTTTCTATTGGCTAAAAATTATGGAAAGAAGATAAATACAAAAAACAATGCAAATTTATTGTGTTT
>CAKOAT010988487.1:7090-34246 GCA_932364175.1 Eruca vesicaria subsp. sativa | reverse complement strand
CATACTTTACTTGGAAATCAGATTTCAAGCTTCCTTTGTAATCAAACTTTCATTCTAGTTAATGATATTTTACATTTCTAGGAAAAAAAGAAGATAGATTTACTTGGCAGTTGGCATTACCCAAGAAAATAAAAATTAAATAGAGAAAATAAGGTAAGAAAATATATAAAAGTAATTAAAACAGCTGTGAAAAAGTGTTAGCTATCAATGCTTATGGGTTGGGTTAACAAAGTTTCTTTACTTCCTTGTTTGAACTTCCCCTTTTTAACATTGGCCTTTTGACCTCTCTCCCTCTCCTTCCTCACAGTCTTCTGGGTTTTTCCATCAATATCCCTCTCTCCTTCAGCTTCTCGCAACAATCCCTAGACAACCCAATAAACCCCTAATCTCTCCTTCTCTCAAAGTTGCAACCTTTCACTCCCAATCTCTCTCTCTCTCTCTCTGATGCTCTGTTCTTAGCTCCTCAGCAGAGTTACTGCAAAGTTATCTTCTTTTAGGGAATTGGATTCAGTAAAGGTTGAGATTCTCTGTTTGATTCCGTAGTTAACTTGTATCGTTGGATTTTGAATTGAATTTTATCACTTGACGTCCTGGGTTTAGCTGATACTTGGAGGATCTGAGTATCTGATTAGTTGCTAGTCTTGGGCACGCTTAAAGATTCGAACTTTGAATAAAATCTCAGATTTTGACAGTAGGGTTAAGGTAGATTCTATCGAATTTCAGTTGGTTTTTGATTGGGAAGATGACTGTTGAGGAAGTTAGTGACGGTTCTGTGTGGAGTAGGGAAGAAGATATTGCGTTTGAGAGAGCTCTTGCTACCTATACAGATGAATCAGAGGAGAAGTGGGAGAAGATAGCTGGAGATGTTCCGGGGAAGAGTGTTGAACAGATTAAAGAACATTACGAGGTTTTAGTTGAAGATGTTAGAAGGATTGAATCAGGATGTGTGCCACCTCCTGATTATGGTTCTCCTGATGAGCATGGTGGTGATGAGGGAGGAAGCAGTAAGAAAGGAGGGAACAGTCATGTGGGTGAGTCTAACCAGGGAAGTAAATCAAAGTCGGAACAAGAACGACGAAAGGGTATTGCTTGGACAGAGGATGAACACAAGTAATTATGCTGCTAATATGTTTGCTGCTTCTTCTCATTCCTTTAGTATTCTTTATTCTTTGTCTACGATCGCTCTAAGTGATAGTTTTAGGTTCGTGAACATTTATGAAGTTGGAGGTTTTGATTAGAAGCTAGAACTTAGCAGGAAGTCTTAGGTTCTTGGTCTCCCTTATTGAGAAAGTGCAAGGATTGATTGTGGTGTTAGGAGGATTTACACATGGTAATTAACTCTAGAGGATGCGTTGAAGGAAAACTATAAGTGCATTAAAATTCTAATGATTTCGTAATAGTTTCAAAAGCGTCTTTGATTATTTTTAAATTGAAATCATAACTTGGCATGTGACAGAGAAAGCTGTTTTCAAAAATTCTCAATACCTCCATGTCTTAGTTGCTATATCATTGCATCCACCATGTTAGAGATGATGGGGAGATGCTATCTTCTCTAACCACTAGGACCATTTTCAACAATCTTTTCCACCACTTTGTTAAAGCTAGATTCTGTTTATCATGCTGTGACCTTGAGAAAACGATAGTTAGTCACTTAGTCTGTCCACCTCCATTATTGTAGAACCCCACTTTCTTTTTAGAACAAGACAATCCTACTTTAATGTTTAGTCTTCATTTTACTCTAGTGAAAAGCGCTAATGATCTTGCGGTGAGTTTAATTTGATTGAGACTGGTTCTGTTACAAGGCTTTTGTGTGCTTACATGTTTGTTACTATGGCTATGAAGATTCTGTTTTTGGTTTTGTAATGATTCTGATGAACTAATAGTCTTTACTCTCTTGTGTGTTCTAGGTTGTTTCTTCTTGGTTTGCATAAGTACGGGAAAGGAGATTGGCGTAGCATTTCTCGTAACTTTGTGGTAACAAGAACACCAACCCAAGTCGCCAGCCACGCTCAGAAGTATTTCATCCGTCAAAACTCAATGAACAAAGAGAGAAGACGATCAAGCATTCACGACATCACCAGTGTTGGCGATGCAGATGTCTCAACGCCTCAAGGACCCATCACTGGTCAGAACAACACCAACAACACAGGTTCCACTGCTGCTGTTGCTGGAGGAGGAAACAAATCAGCCAAGCAAGCCACCTCTCAACCACCACCGGGACCTCCTATGTATGGAACACCCACCATAGGTCAACCAGTAACTGGACCGTTGGTCTCAGCAGTTGGGACACCAGTGAACCTCCCAGCTCCACCTCACTTGGCTTTTGGAGTCCATGCTGCTCCAGTCCCTGGTGCACCAGTGAGCATGGGTCAGATGCCGTACACTGTTCCGCGTACACCAACTGCTCATAGGTAACGTCTGAAAGAGCTTTGTTGTAGTAGTGTGCTCTAAAGGTTTTAGGTGTAAGAAAGATGTGTAAAGGTTTTTAGCGTTTATTCAAGCTTTGCTCCTTGAGTGAGCTTTTCTTTTATTACTTTAGTTTGTTGAAGATGTCCGAATAATAGAGTAAAGATCAAATGATTAGTTCCAGAAACTTTATTGTGAACACAATAAAAGCTTATGTGCCATGATTTGAAACAAGATGCCAAGCCTACAATTTTGTTGTGTAATGTGCAACTCTTGTCTGGTTTTATTCTCATGGAGATCTCTTAGCAAGAACCTTATACATCTCATAAGATATGAACTTCAACTCCTACTTCACAAGATAGCTATATCCAGCAGCCTTTGTCGTTGTCTCTCCTTCTTCATCATCTTCTTCAAAACCCCCATCCCACTTTGAATAGTACCTCGCTTGCTATCTCAATATTACTATGGACACTACAAGCACCTAAAAGTGTTCCCTATACGACAGCATCCGGCTTCATCAGCATTGTTCTGATGACATCATAGTCTTCTTACAGCTTCCAAACACACCCCCAAGAGATCTACCATGCATCCTAGTATTAAAGAAAACTATAGAAACTAGGAATCAACATGCTTGTGCTGAAGAAACTAGACGAAGATGCTCACCAACATAGGCGTCGCAAGAGCTTGGTGGGTTGTATTATTAGACTTTTGGGCCTCTTATCATATAAACTCTCATGGGCTTATTATGGACTTTTTTCTCCTTCCAAATGATTCAAAAGAATAATTTGCAGTTAAGGACCTAAACTATTTAATTATATTCTTACTTAGCCCGTTAGTTTGAATTATAATCATAACAATCCATTCATAATTCCACTCCACTCCACTCCACTCTGCTAAAAATCTCGCTTGCTTTTATGCAGCGATGGAGAGACTGAGTGAGACACAAGGAACTTGATAAAGATTGTGTTCTTACAAGTTTCTCTATGTCTGTTTCACGTATAAAGCAACGCTTTGTATCTTGATTGTTAGAAGATTGGAACTAAATCGTTCTTGCCCATCAGGTGTTTGTGAAAATGTCTGATCCAAATTATGTGACTTGGTAGAATATTTAGGGGGAAAGATGGAAGTTTTAAGACAATTTGTTCAGAGTTTCAGGTTTCTGTCTGGTTTGGGAGTTGATCACAGAGTTCTATCTGATGTTGTCAAAGCTTGCGCTTCAGCTTCTGAGCTCAGGACAGGGAGAGCTCTGCACGGTTGCGTGGCAAAGCTTGGTCATATGTCATGCAATGAGGTTTCAAAGTCAGTTCTCAACATGTATGCGAAATGTAGAAGAATGGATGATTGCAAGAAGATGTTCAGGCAAATTAACAGTGTTGATCCTGTTGTTTGGAACATTGTTCTCACTGGACTTTCGCATTCTTGTGCTCATGAGACGATGAGGTTTTTCAAAGGAATGCTCTTTGAAGATGAGCCTAAGCCTAGCTCCGTTACCTTTGCGATTGTTCTTCCTGTGTCTGTCCGTCTTGGGAATCCATGCAATGGGAAGGTTTTGCATTCTTATATTATCAAGATAGGTTTGGAGAAAGACACTCTTGTGGGGAATGCTCTTGTTTCCATGTATGCTAAATGTGGTTTTGTTCTTCCTGATGCGTATACTGCGTTTGATAGTATAGCTGACAAAGATGTTGTCTCATGGAATGCGTTTATTGCTGGGTTTTCTGAGAACAATATGAAGCAAGATGCGCTTAGATTGTTTTCTGTGATGCTGAAGGAACCTGTAGAGCCGAATTATGCGACCATTGCTAATATTTTACCGGTTTGTGCTTCTATGGATAAGAGCATGGCATATGGAAGTGGCAGGCAGATTCATGGTTATGTTGTGCAGAGGTCTTGGTTGCAGACTCATGTTAATGTATGCAATTCTCTTGTGAGTTTTTATTTGAGAGTCGGAAAGATGGGAGAAGCAGCTTCATTGTTTACGACGATGGGTTCGAAAGATCTGGTTTCATGGAACGTTGTCATAGCTGGTTATGCATCAAACTTTGAGTGGTCTAAAGCCTTGCAGTTATTTCGAAAACTGGTGCATAAGGGGGACGTTTCTCCTGATTCGGTAACTATTGTCAGCATCCTCCCTGTCTGTGCGCAGTTAACTAATTTGACCACTGGCAAAGAGATCCATAGTTATATTTTGCGCCATGTTTATCTCTTGGAGGATACATCAGTTGGGAATGCTCTCATTAGTTTCTATGCAAGATTTGGTGACACAAGCGCAGCATATTGGGCCTTTTCACTGATATCCAAGAAGGATATAATATCTTGGAATGCTATACTTGATGCCTTTGCAGACACTCCAAAACATTCTCAGTTTATGAACCTCTTGCACCACGTATTTGATGGAGCAATCATTCCTGACTCTGTTACTATTTTAAGCATAGTCAAATTCTGCACAAATGTACTGGGAGTTGGTAAAGTAAAAGAAGTTCATGGGTACTCAGTTAAGGCGGGTTTTTTACTAGATGAAGAGGAACCCATGCTTGGCAATGCATTGCTTGATGCATATGCCAAATGTGGTAATGTAGAATACGCTCAAAGGATTTTCCAGGTTTTATCAAAGAAGAGAACTCTGGTTACATATAACTCAATGTTATCAGGATATGTTAATAGTGGAAGTCAGGATGATGCTCAGCTTCTGTTCAGCGAGATGTCTACTACTGATCTCACCACTTGGAGTTTGATGGTTCGTATCTACGCTGACAGTTGCTGTCCTAGTGAAGCCATTGATGTTTTCCGTGAGATACAAGCTAGAGGAATGAGACCCAACACTGTGACTGTCATGAATCTCCTTCCCGTTTGCGCGCAGATAGCCTCTCTGCATCTAGTAAGACAATGCCATGGATATATTCTTAGAGGCGGACTTGGTGATATCCGCCTGAAGGGGACTCTGTTAGATGTATATGCAAAATGTGGCAGCTTGAAAAATGCGTATTCTGTTTTCCAGTTAGAAGCTCATAAAGATCTGGTTATGTTCACTTCTATGATAGCCGGGTATGCTGTACATGGTCTGGGTAAGGAAGCACTTATGATCTACTCTCATATGATGGACTTGGGCATTAAGCCGGATCATGTTTTCATAACTACTCTGTTGACTGCATGCTGTCATGCTGGGCTAATACAGGATGGATTGCATATATTCGACTCAATAAGGACGGTTTATGGTATAAAACCTACAATGGAACAGTATGCTTCTGTTGTAGATCTACTTGCTCGAGGGGGTAGACTTGATGATGCATATTCTTTCGTCACAGAGATGCCAGTTGAACCTAATGAAAATATTTGGGGAACACTGTTAAGGGCGTGTATAACGTATCATAGGATGGATCTGGGGCGCTTAGCTGCAAATCATCTTTTGGAAGGTGAATCCGAAGACATTGGGAATTACGTTCTGATATCGAACATGTATGCTGCAGATGGTAAATGGGAAGGCGTGAAGGAGTTGAGGAAGCTAATGAAGAAAAAGGAAATGAAAAAGACAGCAGGATGTAGCTGGCTGGATGTGGATGGGAAAATGAATGTCTTTATGTCCGGAGATTCTTCTCACCCTAGAAGAAACAGTATGTTCGACTTACTAAATGCTATATTTCTTCAGATGAAAGAGCCTGTGGCGTTTTAACCGAAGAAAAAATGTTACAGAGACAGATCTTGATTAAGATAATATAAGTGAACAGTCTTTCTCTTTCAAAGATACAGTACTGAAACGCTACATGTACATGAGGTTTGGGATAGTAGGCAGAGACCATGCTTTATGATTAATCCGTCGAATTTATGGTCTGCCACTCGAATTGGGAGATGTTAAAGGAAACAAAGTAAGCAACTCTGGTTCTGTATAACCGGGTTTAGACCTTGGCGATGGATGTAAGTAAAAGCGTCTTTCTTTGATGGCTTTCTCCTCTTCCTCGATGTTTGTTGTACAACTATCTGGATCTGCTTTATCCCCTTCTATCAAGAACAAATTAGAGAACAATGAAGAAGGAGTGCCCTTTGGACTTGTTAAAAGTTTGGTAATACCAGATTTAGATGATGGGGTCTTACCAGTGGGTTTAAAGCTTTCAGGAGGTTTGACAATTTCAAGCTTTGGCCTCATACATTGCCTTCTCTCATGGAGCTTAGAAGTCGGCCTCTTTTGAATTGCGGTTTTTAGCACTGTTGCTTCTGGTATCGCTGCAACTTTGCTCTCTGATGGACCTGTCAACCGCTGCACGACTTCTCTGAAAGTGTTGGTGTCAGTGTGGACAAATGTAGTGACGGGCTTGCAAGTTGCAACGTTCTGACTTCCTTGGTTATTCATATGTAAGTTTTTCTCTGACGGAACAGGCTTTGATCAACACCTGTGTTTTTTTTTTGGCCTCTGACCTGTGACAATGGTACCGTTCATGCAGTTGATCAGAAAAAGAAAGAAAAATATTCTACATTTGCAGAATTTAGGTATATAGAAAACCAATGAATGTCAATTTATGTGAGCAGTTCAGAATGGAATGCAGTCGTGTACTCAAAACTTACCCATTAACCATTAAAATAAAGACCACTAGATTCTGATATCTCTGAGAGAAAAAAATTGCTTTTCCTGAAAATTGCTTTGACTTATTGTATACTCAAAAGTCTATATCAAAGTTTGTTGCTATTACTAATCCTAGGAACGAAAATGAACAGAGCTTGTCATGTCCTAAATTTTTCATCTTTATGGTGGTTACTTGTTCATATGATGAGGTAACTGCTTAAAGTAGTTCTATATATGGTATACGATTTTGATAGATTACCAAAGCTAATGCATCATATCTTTTGTGCTTTGTTTTTATCAAGTAATCACATGAAATGATGAAGAAAAGACCAGAGACATACCTGAAAGATCAAGTGAAGGTGAATGCCGGTTTCTGAACCCAACACAAGAAACTTAAAGCAGAAGAAGACAACAAGAGGAAGAGGAAGAGAGAGAGAGAGAACTAAAAGAAGGTATAAAGACTGTTGTTGTTGTTGTTGGTCTAATGGTCACAGCTCAGAACTTGTTCATATACCAGAAAAGAGAAACGAGGAAAAGCAGGAGAAGAATATGGAGGAAATATGAAAAAGACCCTTTGCCCCTTTATTGTTAACCGTTTTTTTTGGGTTTGGGTGTTTGTCACTTTCTTTTCTCTTTGTTAATAGAAATTTGTTTGGTCAAACATCAGAAAAAATGACAAACTGTGATGAGTTATTTCATGATGTCGTGTAAGGAATGGAGAAAGGAAGTTAAAGAAGGAAGAAAATGCATGCCGTTTTGGTTGGAGAATAGAGAGAGAGACGTCACAGCAACCTCTCTCTACACCAAACAAACGGTTTTAGTTTTTTTTCTTCTTTCTTGTATGAGCTGTCTCTGTTGAATGTGATGAGATATTTAACTGAACTCATAACAGTTTCTCAACTCTCTCTGTTTCACGACCTTAACTTTGGTCACATGAACATATGAAATCGATATAGTTATTGACCTGATTACAATCATCATACCATGAACATAAAATATACGAATACTTGCACATCAGACGACTAACTAACAAAACCGGTTTAGTTCCAGTAATGTGTTGCTTATAGTCGTTTGGATCTTTCAGAAATTACACTCTAAAGAGACCGTAATTATCCTTATCCCAAACCTCCTAACTAATTGTCTTCTATGATTCGACTATAATGCTTATCACTAGGCAGGTATATTACAAGGGAAATGATACCTCATCATGTGATTCCTTACAAATGTAAATCAGTTTTGTCTTTGTGATGCCACCTTTGGTTATGCTAAGGTTGCTCTTTTGCCATTTGCTTCTCTTGACTACAAGCAAGAAACTGATGGTTTAGACATATGTTAGGCCCATATGAGCTTTTTTTTTTTTTTTTGATTAGGGATACTAAAGGGTGTATTTAATCTAGAATCTAAAGTGACTAACTACAGAACTTAAAAGTGTTTTGGAATATTTAATTGTTAATGAGTTTAGATAATTGTATTTAAATTGAATAATTTATTAAGATTAAGATTTTATTTAAAAGAGTGATAGGTACTCCTTTAAAGTCATAAAACTTAGTTTGTTTATATTCAAAACACTTTAAAAAATCTCATAAATTCACAATTAAAAATACTTTCAACAACCTTAGATTGCTTTATTATAGTAATAAATTCAAGAATATTATGTTCTAAAATATATTTTAAAAATACATTGAAATAACTGTAAATTTGTCATTTTAATGCAAATCAATACATCCAAAAATTAAATTTGATCATTAAAAAACTTAAATCTGTTTCTAGAAATATAAAGTTTTGGAAAATTCCGAGAGACTAAAGAATTATGAGGGTAAGTACGCAATAAACAAAACCTAAAAACTCCGGGTTAAACGCATTGGTCTGTGAGACGAGAACCAAAAGATTAACACATTTGTCTAAAATCAATCAGCAAGAAAGCAAGCAACGAAGGAGAGAGGCCTAAGAGAGACGGTGCCGAAGCCATTTTCACTTTCCGGCACAAAGGTTTACTCATCCCTGCTCTGCTTCACTTTCTATCGGTAAAAAGTCTAATCCTTTTTTTTTTTTAACCTCTGTTCATTTTAGGGCTCCATTGGTTTGTTCTGGTGAATACAAATTCATTATCTTTTCTATAGGTTCTCTAAGATTTGGAACAATAAAGGTTCAATTTTGTCTCTAGGAGCAGTGAATTTGAAGTGATGAGTGGTGTTCCGAAGAGATCTCACGAAGAGGGTAGCGTGACTCATCCATCTTCCTCTTCATCATCAGCCAAATACCCTCACGAGGATTCAGGATCTTCTTCTTACCCTAAATCCACTCACCCTCCCGTTACTCCACCACCTCCTCAAGCTCACCACCACCATCAACAACAACAACAACAACCTCAATCTCATCCTCACCTTCACTCGATCCATTCTCACCCACCACCACTTGCTGCTGCTGCTTCTGCTCCTTCTCCTGGTTACGAGGTTGAATCAAGAATCAAGGGTCCAAGAAGTGAGCCTAGAGATGGAGAGAGACGCTCTCCTCTTCACGGAGTGTATCGGTCTCCTTCCTTGCCAGCGACGGTTTCTTCAAGTGATCCTCATTTGACTCACCACGCACCTGTGCCCTTGGAGACGAGAGATGGTGCTAAGGTTGAGAGCAGAGATAACAGGAGTGATGGGAGAGAGGTGTATGGTGAGGCCAAGAGGGAGATTATTCAGGGTCCTAAGGGAGAGAGGGATGCTAAGTTTGAGAGATCATCAGGGGATGAGTTTGGAGGGAAAGGTAATACCGGAAGCTATGCTAGGAATGATGGGAGAGGGGTGTATGGTGAGACGAAGAGGGAGATTCAAGGTCCTAAGAGTGATAGGGAGGCTAAGCCTGAGCGTCTAGGGGATGATTTTAGTGGGAAAGTTAGTACTGGAAGCTATACTAGGGAGAGTCAGAATTACAATGAACAGAAGGGTGAGGTTAAGATGGAGAAGGAGGGGCATGCTCACTTGCCTTGGAAGGAGCAGAAGGATTATCATAGAGGGAAGAGAGCTGAAGGTGGCTCAAGCGCAAATGTGGAGCCGTGGGTTGCATCTCGTGGTAATACTCAAGGCTCTACGGAGGTAGGGGTAAAAGATTTATCGGCGCCTGTGGAGGGACCACATGTAGAAGGGCTTGGAGAAAACAAGGTTGATGCAAAAAGCGAAGATAGATTTAAGGACAAAGATAAGAAAAGAAAAGATCTGAAGCATCGAGAATGGGGGGACAGAGACAAGGATAGGAATGACCGCAGAGGATCTGTGCCTTTTGGTAGTGTAATGAGCGAAACCAAAGAGATTGGAAGAGAAACAGAGAAGTGGGAGCGAGAGAGGATGGAACAGAATGATAGAGAAAGGAATAAGGAGAAAGAGAAGGAGAAAGATCATGTAAAAAGAGAGCCACGGACTGGTGCTGAGAAAGAGGTCTCGCAGAACGAGAAAGAGTTGGGAGAAGCATCTTCCAAGCCTGCAGAACAGGAACATGTCGTGGCACCTGAGCAGAAGAAGCAGAACGAACCGGAGGTGTGGGAGAAAGATGAAAGAGAATCAAAGGACAAAAGGAGAGAGAGGGATGGTGATTCCGAAGCCGAAAGAGCTGAGAAACGCAGCAGAGTCAGTGAAAAGGAATCTGAAGATGGGTGTTTGGAGGGAGAAGGAGCTGCAGAGAGGGAAAAGGATGCCTTCAATGGTGGAATTCAGCAACGGAAGAGAATGCTGAGACCGAGAGGAAGCCCACAAAACACAAACCGCGACCGTGTCCGTTCAAGGAGTCAGGACAATGAAGGGTGCGTTTCTCTGTCTTTACTCATTTTATCTTAGACCCTGTCTACAGTAGCCTCTCATTTCTTAGCTAAATCCTTAAAATTTCTTACCATATAGAAAGACATGCCAAGATTGGTTGAAATTTGAACCTATTAAGTCAAATATGCCGGTGATAGATATTATACCATAAAACTTTATTGTTGGAATATCTTATTACCATTATTGTTGTTGACTTGAGACTTGAGAGATATATAACCTTAAAAGAAAACTTTGCATCCAAATTTGTAGTTTGTAGTGTCACTTATCTCTTTAAACCTAAATTTCATTTTTCTCTGGATATTCTTCTCTACCGTCTCTCTTACTGTGTTAATAACATTTTGGCAAGCATTTTTTTATCATGTAAGTTAGTTATTGGCTAAGTCCTTAACTTTTTTTTTCAGTCGCTAATCTAGCTTTTAATGTAATCCTCTGTTTGATTGTGTTTTGCAGGGTACAAGGTAATCATTCGTTACTATATATTTAAGAAAAGATCCTTTTGCACTGCGTGGAGAAGGACGGTTAAAAGAAATCGGTTAAATTGGCATTGAATTTTACATGTGCTTTGATAACTAATCTATATCGAAGTTTCCTTCTTAGTGAGTCTTTAGGTTGCAGTTCATTACTCTTACACTAGTATGTCAAATATAGAATTCAAAAAGTCGGTTTCATCGTCAATACTACTTCAGATTTGGGTTCCTTGAAGTTGCTTATACCTCTGCATCTTTCATGATTGGTCTAAGGTCTAGGTCTAATGAACATATATCAAGTGTCTACTACTTTTATCTTTCTACAAATTTAAACTCTTGTGCTGTTATGCGAAGCATAATTTGGTCAGAGCGTCAGCTTGTTGAATTATGTTGTACTTATTATCCAGGCAAACTAGAGGTGCCGGTTGTAGTTTACAAAGTTGGGGAATGTATGCAAGAACTGATTAAGTTGTGGAAGGAATATGAATCCTCACACCCTGACAAAAGTGGTGATTTTGCAAATAATGGCCCCACTCTTGAAGTTCGTATTCCGGCTGAGCATGTTACTGCTACTAATCGTCAAGTAAGGATAAGATACATCCAAAACTCTCTCATAATCTTTTTAATTTTTCCTTAAGACTACTGACATGATGGTGTAGTTTCTCATATAGCTATAGTTCCAATCTGTATCTATGTTTAAGCTCAATGAAACACAGCTCTTTAGAGCATCCCATGTCTGTTACCTGCTGAGAGCTTTGGCTTGTGTTAATGCAGGTAAGAGGTGGCCAGCTATGGGGAACAGATATATACACAGATGATTCCGACCTTGTTGCTGGTACGTGTCTTAAAGAATCTTTTCTATTGATGCCTTGGTTCGGTCCTAACATCACACTGATTCTGGTCTATTTGTCCTCTAGTTCTCATGCATACAGGTTACTGTCGGCCCACTGCTTCCCCTCCTCCACCGACAATGCAAGAGTTGCGTGCAACCATCCGAGTCTTGCCGTCACAAGAATGTTAGTTATCTCTCCTCTATCTACTTCCCTTGTTACTGACCTTTACCATGTTGAGAAATTTAAACAAACTTTTTAATTGTTAGACTACACCTCCAAGCTGAGGAACAATGTCCGCTCTCGAGCATGGGGAGCTGGAATCGGATGCAGTTACAGAGTTGAGCGTTGCTATATACTGAAGGTAATTTTACATCTGTTCGTTTTTGTCATCTTTGTTTCCCAGTTTGTGCATAATATCCAGTTTAATAAGTGAATAAGTGTAGGATTACTTATGGAGTTTCTGATGTTATGATTTCAGAAAGGAGGTGGTACTATTGAACTCGAACCCTCTCTTACCCACTCCTCAACTGTTGAGCCAACACTTGCACCAATGGCTGTTGAAAGATCTATGACCACCAGAGCTGCAGCTTCGGTACTTTACTTCATGTTTCAAACACTATTTGATATTTTTGACTGCAAGCATCTGGTGCAATCTTCTAACACTGTTGGATTATAACAGATGGCATATGGGCTCGCATAGTTTGCTCATATTTCACATCTTTCAAGCACTAATGACATGTTTATCGTTTTTGTAGAATGCTCTGCGACAACAAAGGTTTGTTCGAGAAGTAACAATACAGTACAACCTCTGCAATGAACCTTGGTAAGCTCCAAAGATCTTTATCACCTAAAAGGAATAAGACGCAATATCAGCTTTACTCACATGGATTTACTTTTCTTGCAGGATCAAGTATAGCATAAGCATTGTAGCCGACAAGGGTCTCAAGAAGCCTCTTTTCACCTCTGCCCGTTTGAAGAAAGGAGAAGTTTTGTACCTTGAAACACATTCATGCAGGTATTTCAAAGTCATATGTTTTTATCGACATTAGTGAGCTATTAGATGCTGAATCTAACCTTTGAATATGCAAGTAGGTACGAGCTCTGTTTTGCGGGAGAGAAGACTATGAAAGCATTCCAAGCCGCACAACAACAACACTCATCACAAGAAGCTATGGAGATCGATAACAACAAGTCACAGAACCATCTTCCTTCAAACGGTGACAAAACAGAATCAGACAACAGTATAATAGATGTTTTCCGTTGGTCACGATGTAAGAAACCTCTCCCGCAGAAGCTTATGCGGTCTATTGGGTTTCCACTCCCACCAGATCATGTCGAGGTTACCATAACTTTTAATTTCTACTCTTATTATGGAAAATTCTTTATTATAAACAGTTGAATAATGTTTTTGGGATTGAAAACAGGTGTTGGAGGATAATCTTGATTGGGAAGATGTACAATGGTCACAGACTGGTGTTTGGATTGCTGGCAAAGAGTACACACTTGCTCGCGTTCATTTCTTGGCTCCCAATTAAATAAAGCTTTCATGGTTTGCCTATTTCCAAATTCAAATTACAAAAACGTTAATGTGTCTGTCTTTGTTTGATCTTTCTATTGTTAAGAGATAATGGTTCCTTTGAGTTGTATTGTGTTCTTCTTCCTGTTTTTTTCTTTCTTTTGTAGACTTTTAAGTCAAATGATTTAGTAGTTAACTTTGTAATAAAGATAATCAATCCATTTGGATTTTTTTTCTTTATATTGTGAATCTTGAATTCTTGATTAGCTTAATTAATTATCTCAAGTCGAAATATTAAAAAGCTTACATTTCACTTTATTTATTGAAAATCAGGGTTAATTTGATTTCCCACAAAATTTGACGTCAAAAACATATATTGTTGAAAGATTTAAGTGAAACATAAAAAGGAAACAAAACTAAGGGAGGGACGAGCAAATTCTTCTTCTTTGTTGTTCTCTCTAATTCTTCCGACCGAACAGGCAACAAAGCTTCTTCGATCCTCCTCGTACTGTCTTCGTCTTTTATTGTAAGTTTTGTCTTAATGTCGATTTCGAAAGTTTGTGTCAATCTTCAAGTTTTATTAGAACCCTAATTTTCTCAATCTCTAAGCTTCTTCTTGTTCAAAACTGAGATGCTTTAGCTAGGTCTTGTAATTGATTAAGATTTAAAAGTAGCGTGAAAGCTTGTTTCTTTGTTATGTGTTTTTGCATGTTAAAGCATGTCTGGTGATGATGAAGAACCTTCATATGGCTCTGGAGACGAACTAAACAACATCGATGGACAACACAACAAGCGTATCCCTGCAGCAACAACACCTTCTTCTGCTGCAGCCTCTGGACCAGCCCGCAAGAGAAGTCGCAAGGCTTGTGGTGATGCCATAGTTGAAGCCATGCTTGAAATCGCAGCAGCTTCCAAAATGAGAGCTGCTGCTTTGAGTAACAATGTAGACAGATTCTCAATCAGTAAATGCATCAGAGCGCTTGATGACTTACAAGGTGTTGATCAACCTACGTATTTTCTTGCCTTGGATTTGTTTGAGAATGCTAGTTCACGAGAGATTTTCATCTCTTTGAAGTATGATAAACGGTTGAAGTGGCTACAGGGGAAGTGTAGAGCTTTGTAGTTATATAGTTTTGGCTGAATCTTTTTCATGTTCTTGGTGCTTATGGTGAGAAATGATGTAATTGATCTTCTTCATTTGCTAATGTATGAAGATGTATCACTACTGGTGGAAATCAAATGAATTGTTTTCTTTTATAATCAGAGGGGTGTACTGAATTGTGGATTTTAAAGTGTTTTGGTTTTGTTTTAAAACCCCATGTTATTCAACTGATGATTTCTAATTTTTTTTCCAAATCCTCTGTTATTGAATATGACATTTGTCTAAAGTCACCATAAATCAATTCACTGTTATTCAACTAACAATTTGTAAAAACTTAATCAAATTCACTGTTATTGAAAGACAAACAATTTTGAAAAAAAAAAAACTATGAATAGGATTGAAACAAAATTTTAATCATTTTTAGTGAAAACTATCGTAACAAAACTCACAGCTCTATACTTGTTATTTGGAAAGACCTAAAATCACATTGGTTGATGTTTTGATTCCAGCCAGATAAGAATGGGCCTCCCTCGGCTATGAGAAAACACTGCGGTGAAAGGACAGTCCAAGAGCATTCTTAGTAATATATGGTCGAGTATAGCAGGAAGAGTTGTGAAAAGTCATATTTGTGCTTCAAGCCTGACAAAGAAAACTCAACCAATGGAGGCAGAACAGAATGTTGAGAAGAAATTCAACCACCAAGAAGAGAAGAGGAAGCAAAGCAAACTCTTGTTAACTCCACTCTGTCACTATGCTTCAGAACTTATGTCTGGTGTTAACAGTCATTCAACTGAAGAAGAGAAAGGAGAACAGACATGACCATCTCTTCTGATGTTGTTAACGTTTATAGTATAGTTTTTTTCCGTGGATTTGTAAATCTCAGGTCTTTAGTCTGTAGTTTGAAAAATCGTTAAACGTTTATATATGATATTTTTAGTAGTCTCTAGTAGGATGATATTTTTGAAAATGGAACATACGTACATGATCTAAAGTACTCCACGTTCTTAAATAATTGAACAAAGTAGAATACTAATATCAAATGATCTAAAGTACTATGAAATTTAAGAAAATTAAAATCCCACCCAAATCATTTTTTCCTATTCCAAATCCTACCCATATGAAGTGAGATTTAGTCCAAATCTCTTAGAACTCCATTTTCTCTCAAATCCACTCAAACCTTTGAAATCCACAATTCAATACACCCCCCCCCCCTTATAATTGTGTTTGCTATTTTTTATATCCAACCTAGATTTACGGCTGAACCGCTAAATCTATTAAAATGTATATAATCTGGTTTGGATTTAACTTGACCACCACTATTTAAAATCCCAATAAAACTTGGTAAAAAATTCAAAATCTGTTTTTAACCCGTCATCTAGCACTGGTTGACCCATGTAATACATTTAAAGTTTTGATTATTCATAATTGATTTGAAAATTACCACAAATTATTAGGAATGAAAGTATATTTATAAAATTAGGGGTGGGGTGTTATAGGTCATCGAAATTAAGGTATAGATTTTAAAACATTTTGGCTGTTACTAATAGGTTATTTAAGAAAAAATAGATTACGTTTTCTATAAAATTTTGACAATACTTGTGTAAGTTTACTAAGATATGAATATTTTAGGAAAAGAGAAATTATTTATTTTTGGTTATAATACACTCAAAAACTCGCTAAATTATATATAAATAACTGATACATATTTTAGTATCTATAATATTAGATTTGGTTTTAGTTTTAATCATGTAAATTTAATGAAATAGTATCTAAATCAGCATAATATCAGCATCAATTGTTTTCATAATTGTGTATTATACAAACTGGAAACTGATGCATTTCTGTTAAGAACTTGATGCTCTAATGGAAGAGGATGAAATATAAGACGATTGCTTTACGCATGATACATCTTATTTGATATCATTTGATAAATGTGTGTAGGAAATATTAAATGTTCTACCAGTACTTTTTATATATTAAACATGATACTGATGCATCTCTGTATAGAATTTGAGGCTCTAATAGAGGAGGATTAGACAGATATGGTGGATACATGACCCCTATGTATCATAACATTCGATCTCATTTGATAAAAA
Organism: Eruca vesicaria subsp. sativa; assembly: GCA_932364175.1. Taxonomy (NCBI): domain Eukaryota; kingdom Viridiplantae; phylum Streptophyta; class Magnoliopsida; order Brassicales; family Brassicaceae; genus Eruca; species Eruca vesicaria. The sequence continues at coordinate 17,471 of CAKOAT010988487.1, read as the reverse complement.
AAATGTATGGGATATTAATCGTATTGGTTTGATAAAAGTGGTGATGTGATAAAAATCATTTGATCTCTAAGTATAAAATGTTCGTTTGATCGAAATGATTAATAAAGCTTGGTTTGATAAAAGTCACCGTCTATTTTCTTTAATTTTTGGTTGATATAAACCGACGAATGTTAAGGAATATGAATCCGTGAATGTTGATATAGGATAATTATATGAATTTTTGTTGGATATAACAAATTAAATTAAAAATGAATAGGTCCAACAACGTTGCATAACTAGATTTTTTAAGATTTCTTATCTTTTAATAGTATTGATGATTCTTTATGTTTTCAGCCTATTTTTATTGGTTATTAACTGAAATACTGATAGTTATATAGATAATGATGTTTTCATTTAGGAAATGTACAAATTTTCTTTTTTCAATATCTATGAATAAATCTAAAATAAGAATTATAATGAAACAGATGAAGTATAATTTCCATAATTAAGAATATGAACACAAACATATAAAAGTTAATTCCAACAAACGTAAATTTTTTATTGTCATTTGAAACTCATTATATTAATTGAGAGAAAAAGAGGTGGTTCTACCGAGAACACAATTTGATACCTTTCCACAAATCTTATTGTCTGTGCCACTAAAGTAAAGATGATACATGTCATTTATTTGTTCTGAATAGGGGTGGGCGTTCGGGTACCCGTTCGGGTTCGGGTCGGGTGTTTCGGGTTTTCGGGTATTTCAGTATTGGGGTATAGAACCCGTTCGGGTATTTTTACATATCGGGTCGGGTTCGGATATTTTTAGTTCGGATTCGGTTATTTCGGGTCGGGTTCAGATATTTAGATTTTGAAAGAAAATTTCAAATTCTATATTACTTAAGTTTCATGTATTTAAAATTTAACTATTAACTTAACTGTTTTTAAAATGTTTATAAGTTAGACGATTAATAAGTTTGAAAATAAATTATCGAAAATAAAAATCACTAATTTGGTTGTTATTTTTGAATTTTGGATGCAAATTTTGTTTAAAATAGGAAATAAGAAGCTTAATATGCATTTTAAATGAGTAACAAATTTATTTTTCTACAATTATATATATATATATTATCTGATCTTAAATTATATATATCATTAATAGAAATAGTTTTAATAAAATGAGACAAATAAACTAGGAATAAATAGGTATATATACATATGTTCGGTTATCTTCGGATACCCATTCGGGTTCGGGTAATACTCGTTCGGGTTCGGATATCCAAACTCTCCTAACTCAATACCCGTTCGGGTATTTTGCTACTTCGGTTCGGATTTCGGTTTGGATATTTCGGGTCGGGTTCGGATACGAGTTCGGGTATCGGATAAAGTGCCCACCCCTATAAAATAAATTCTATTTTTTGGAGAAACATAAAAACCTAAGGTCTCAAACCTCTTTAACCTTCATAATATGTCAGTGAATGATGCAAATATGCATTAAAACAAAATTTTCATATTTTCTAATTTTTTCGAAATATGTGGGTTAACCTTTACGAAAGATTGAGGTTTTCAATAAATACTATATATACGAAAGTTTAGCCTCTTTCATGCTATTAAAAAAATACCTAACCACACTCAAAACTTATATTAATGTATGATAAGCTTATTTACCTAATACATGGACATCATTTCTAATTTTCAAAATGTAATTTATTTAAATTTTCTACCACTTAATCAGTGGACAAACCCCCTATAAATAAAATTCTATTTTTTGGAGAAACATGAACACCTAAGGTCTCAAACCTATTTAACCTTCGTACTATGTAAGTGAATGATACAAATATGCATTAAAACAATATTATCATATTTTCCAAAAAATTTCGAAATATGTGGGTGTTACCCTATGGAAAGATTGAGTTTTCCAATAAATGCTATATATACTAAAGTTTAGCCTCTTTCATGCTATTAAAAAAATACATAACCACATTCAAAACTTATATTAATGTATGATAAGCTTATTTACCTAGTACATGGACATCATTTATAATTTTCCAACATGTAATTTATTTAAATATCATACCACTTAATCAGTGGAAAAACCCCCTATAAAATAAATTCTATTGTTTGGAGAAACATAAAAACCTAAGGTCTCAAACCTCTTTAACCTTCATACTATGTCAGTGAATGATGCAAATATGCATTAAAACAAAATTTTCATATTTTCTAATTTTTCCGAATGTGGGTTAACCCCTACGAAAGATTGAGGTTTTCAATAAATACTATATATACGAAAATTTAGCCTCTTTCATGCTATTAAAAAAAATACCTAACCACACTCAAAACTTATATTAATGTATGATAAGCTTATTTACCTAGTACATGGACATCATTTCTAATTTTCTAACATGTAATTTATTTAAATATCATACCACTTAATCAGTGGACAAACCCCCTATAAAATAAATTCTATTTTTTTGGAGAAACATGAACACCTAAGGTCTCAAACCTATTTAACCTTCATACTATNTAACCACACTCAAAACTTATATTAATGTATGATAAGCTTATTTACCTAGTACATGGACATCATTTCTAATTTTCTAACATGTAATTTATTTAAATATCATACCACTTAATCAGTGGACAAACCCCCTATAAAATAAATTCTATTTTTTTGGAGAAACATGAACACCTAAGGTCTCAAACCTATTTAACCTTCATACTATGTCAGTGAATGATGCAAATATGCATTAAACCAAAATTTTCATATTTTCCAATTTTTCTTGAAATATGTCGGTTAACCCCTACGAAAAAATTGAGTTTTCCAATAAATGCTATATATACTAAAGTTTAGCCTCTCTCGTGCTATTAAAAAAATACCTAACCACAATCAAAACTTATATTAATGTATGATAAGCTTATTACCTTAGTACATTGACATCATTTCTAATTTTCAAAAATGTAATTTATTTAAATTTTCTACCACTTAATCAGTGGACAAACCCCCTATAAATAAAATTCTATTTTTTTGGAGAAACATGAACACCTAAGGTCTCAAACCTATTTAACCTTCATACTATGTCAGTGAATGATACAAATATGCATTAAAAAAATTATTTTATTTTCCAATTTTTTTTCGAAATATCTGGGTTAACCCCTACGAAAAGATTGAGTTTTCCAATAAATGCTATATATACTAAAGTTTAGCCTCTTTCATGCGATTAAAAAAATACTAACCACATTCAAAACTTATATTAATGTATGATAAGCTTATTTACCTAGTACATAGACATCATTTATAATTTTCCAACATGTAATTTATTAAAATTTCATACCACTTAATCAGTGAACAAACCCCCTATAAAATAAATTCTATTTTTTTGGAGAAACATAAAAACCTAAGGTCTCAAACATCTTTAACCTTCATACTATGTCAGTGAATGATGCAAATATGCATTAAAACAAAATTTTCATATTTTCTAATTTTTTCGAAATATGTGGGTTAACAACCCCTACGAAAGATTGAGGTTTTCAATAAATACTATATATACGAAAGTTTAGCCTCTTTCATGCTATTAAAAAAATACCTAACCACACTCAAAACTTATATTAATGTATGATAAGCTTATTTACCTAGTACATGGACATCATTTCTAATTTTCAAAAATATAATTTATTTAAATTTTCTAACACTTAATAAGTGGACAAACCCCCTATAAATAAAATTCTAATTTTTGGAGAAACATGAACACCTAAGGTCTCAAACCTCTTTAACCTTCATACTATGTCAGTGAATGATGCAAATATGCATTAAAACAAAATTTTTATATTTTCTATTTTTTCTCGAAATATGTGGGTTAACCCCTACGAAAACATTGAGTTTTCCAATAAGTGCTATATATACTAAAGTTTAGCCTCTTTTATGCCATTAAAAAAAATACATAACCACATTCAAAACTTATATTAATGTATGATAAGCTTATTTACCTAGTACATAGACATCATTTCTAATTTTCAAAAATGTAATTTATTTAAATTTTCTACCACTTAATCAGTGGACAGACCCCTATAAATAAAATTCTATTTTTTGGAGAAACATGAACACCTAAGGTCTCAAAACTATTTAACCTTCATACTATGTCAGTGAATGATACAAATATTCATTAAAACAAAATTATCATATTTTCCAAAAAATTTCGAAATATGTGGGTTAACCCCCTATGAAAAGATTGAGTTTTCCAATAAATGCTATATATACTAAAGTTTATCCTCTTTCATGCTATTAAAAAAAATACATAACCACATTCAAAACTTATATTAATGTATGATAAGCTTATTTACCTAGTACATGGACATCATTTATAATTTTCCAACATGTAATTTATTTAAATTTCATACCACTTAATCGGTGGACAAACCCCCTATAAAATAAATTCTATTTTTTTGGAGAAACATGAAAACCTAAGGTCTCAAACCTCTTTAACCTTCATACTATGTCAGTGAATGATGCAAATATGCATTAAAACAAAATTTTCATGTTTTCTAATTTTCTTGAAATATGTGGGTTAACCCCTACGAAAAATTGAGTTTTCCAATAAATGCTATATATACTAAAGTTTAGCCTCTCTCGTGCTATTAAACAAATACCTAACCACACTCAAAACTTATATTAATGTATGATACGCTTATTTACTTAGTACATTGACATCATTTCTAATTATCAAAAATGTAATTTATCTAAATTTTCTACCACTTAATCAGTGGACAAACCCCCTATAAATAAAATTCTATTTTTTTGGAGAAACATGAACACCTAAGCTCTCAAACCTATTTAACCTTCATACTATGTCAGTGAATGATAAAAATATGCATTAAAACAAAATTATCATATTTTCAAAAAAATTTCGAAATATGTGGGTTAACCCCTATGAAAAGATTGAGTTTTCCAATAAATGCTATATATACTAAAGTTTATCCTCTTTCATGCTATTAAAAAAATACATAACCACATTCAAAACTTATATTAATGTATGATAAGCTTATTTACCTAGTACATGGACATCATTTATAATTTTCCAACATGTAATTTATTTAAATTTCATACCACTTAATCAGTGGACAAACCCCCTATAAAATAAATTCTATTTTTTTGGAGAAACATGAAAACCTAAGGTCTCAAACCTATTTAACCTTCATACTATGTCAGTGAATGATGCAAATATGCATTAAAACAAAATTTTCATGTTTTCTAATTTTTCTTGAAATATGTGGGTTAACCCCTACGAAATAATTGAGTTTTCCAATAAATGCTATATATACTAAAGTTTAGCCTCTCTCGTGCTATTAAACAAATACCTAACCACACTCAAAACTTATATTAATGTATGATAAGCTTATTTCCTTAGTACATTGACATCATTTCTAATTTTCAAAAAATGTAACTTATTTAAATTTTCTACCACTTAATCAGTGGACAAACCCCCTATAAATAAAATTCTATTTTTTTGGAGAAACATCAACACCTAAGGACTCAAACCTATTTAACCTTCATACTATGTCAGTAAATGATACAAATATGCATTAAAAGATTATCTTCTTTTCCAATTTTTTTCGAAATATGTGGGTTAACCCCTATGAAAAGATTGAGTTTTCCAATAAATGCTATATATACTAAAGTTTAGCCTCTTTCATGCTATTAAAAAAATACATAACCACATTCAAAACTTATATTAATGTATGATAAGCTTATTTACCTAGTACGTGGACATCATTTATAATTTTCCAACATGTAATTTATTTAAATATCATACCACTTAATCAGTGGACAAACCCCCTATAAAATAAATTCTATTTTTTGGAGAAACATAAAAACCTAAGGTCTCAAACCTCTTTAACCTTCATACTATGTCAGTGAATGATACAAATATGCATTAAAACAAAATTATCATATTTTCCAATTTTTTTTCGAAATATGTGGGTTAACCCCTACGAAAAGATTGAGTTTTCCAATAAATGATATATATACTAAAGTTTAGCCTTTTTCATGCTATTAAAAAAATACATAACCACATTCAAAACTTATATTAATGTATGATAAGCTTATTTACCTAGTACATGGACATCATTTCTAATTTTCAAAAATGTAATTTATTTAAATTTTCTAACACTTAATAAGTGGACAAACCCCCTATAAATAAAATTCTATTTTTTGGAGAAACATCAACACCTAAGGACTCAAACCTATTTAACCTTCATACTATGTCAGTGAATGATACAAATATGCATTAAAAGATTATCTTCTTTTCCAATTTTTTTCGAAATATGTGGGTTAACCCCTATGAAAAGATTAAGTTTTCCAATAAATGCTATATATACTAAAGTTTAGCCTCTTTCATGCTATTAAAAAAATACATAACCACATTCAAAACTTATATTAATGTATGATAAGCTTATTTACCTAGTACATGGACATCATGTATAATTTTCCAACATGTAATTTATTTAAATATCATACCACTTAATCAGTGGACAAACCCCCTTTAAAATAAATTCTATTTTTTGGAGAAAAATAAAAACCTAAGGTCTCAAACCTCTTTAACCTTCATACTATGTCAGTGAATGATACAAATATGCATTAAAACAAAATTATCATATTTTCCAATTTTTTTTCGAAATATGTGGGTTAACCCCTACGAAAAGATTGAGTTTTCCAATAAATGATATATATACTAAAGTTTAGCCTCTTTCATGCTATTAAAAAAATACATAACCACATTCAAAATTTATATTAATGTATGATAAGCTTATTTACCTAGTACATGGACATCATTTCTAATTTTCAAAAATGTAATTTATTTAAATTTTCTAACACTTAATAAGTAGACAAACCCCCTATAAATAAAATTCTATTTTTTGGAGAAACATCAACACCTAAGGACTCAAACCTATTTAACCTTCATACTATGTCAGTGAATGATACAAATATGCATTAAAAGATTATCTTCTTTTCCTATTTTTTCGAAATATGTGGGTTAACCCCTATGAAAAGATTGAGTTTTCCAATAAATGCTATATATACTAAAGTTTAGCCTCTTTCATGCTATTAAAAAAATACATAACCACANCAACACCTAAGGACTCAAACCTATTTAACCTTCATACTATGTCAGTGAATGATACAAATATGCATTAAAAGATTATCTTCTTTTCCTATTTTTTCGAAATATGTGGGTTAACCCCTATGAAAAGATTGAGTTTTCCAATAAATGCTATATATACTAAAGTTTAGCCTCTTTCATGCTATTAAAAAAATACATAACCACATTCAAAACTTATATTAATGTATGATAAGCTTATTTACCTAGTACATGGACATCATTTATAATTTTCCAACATGTAATATATTTAAATATCATACCACTTAATCACTGGACAAACCCCCTATAAAATAAATTCTATTTTTTGGAGAAACATAAAAACCTAAGGTCTCAAACCTCTTTAACCTTCATACTATGTCAGTGAATGATGCAAATATGCATTAAAACAAAATTTTCATATTTTCTAATTTTTTCGAAATATGTGGGTTAACCCCTACGAAAGATTGAGGTTTTCAATAAATACTATATATACGAAAGTTTAGCCTCTTTCATACTATTAAAAACATACATAACCACACTCAAAATTTATATTAATGTATGATAAGCTTCTTTACCTAGTACATGGACATCATTTCGAATTTTAAAAAATATAATTTATTTAAATTTTCTACCACTTAATAAGTGGACAAACCCCCTATAAATAAAATTCTTTTTTTTGAGAAAAATGAACTCCTAAGGTCTTAAACGTCTTTAACCTTCATACTATGTCAGTGAATGATGCAAATATGCATTAAACCAAAATTTTCATATTTTCTAATTTTTCTCGAAATATGTGGGTTAACCCCTACGAAACAATTGAGTTTTCCAATAAATGCTATATATACTAAAGTTTAGCCTCCCTCGTGCTATTAAACAAATACCTAACCACACTCAAAACTTATATTAATGTATGATAAGCTTATTTACTTAGTACATTGACATCATTTCTAATTTTCAAAAATGTAATTTATTTAAATTTTCTACCACTTAATCAGTGGACAAACCCCCTATATATAAAATTCTATTTTTTTGGAGAAACATGAACACCTAAGGTCTCAAACCTATTTAACCTTCATACTATGTCAGTGAATGATACAAATATGCATTAAAACAAAATTATCATATTTTCCAAAAAATTTCGAAATATGTGGGTTAACCCCTATGAAAAGATTGAGTTTTCCAATAAATGCTATACATAATAAAGTTTAGCCTCTTTCATGCTATTAAAAAAATACATAACCACATTAAAAACTTATATTAATGTATGATAAGCTTATTTACCTAGTACATGGACATCATTTATAATTTTCCAACATGTAGTTTATTTAAATATCATACCACTTAATCAGTGGACAAACCCCCTATAAAATAAATTCTATTTTTTGGAGAAACATAAAAACCTAAGGTCTCATACCTCTTTAACCTTCATACTATGTCACTGAATGATGCAAATATGCATTAAAACAAAATTTTCATATTTTCTAATTTTTTCGAAATATGTGGGTTAACCCCTACGAAAGATTGAGGTTTTCAATAAATACTATATATACGAAAGTTAAGCCTCTTTCATGCTATTAAAAAAATACCTAACCACACTCAAAACTTATATTAATGTATGATAAGCTTATTTATCTAGTACATGGACATCATTTCTAATTTTCCAACATGTAATTTATTTAAATATCATACCACTTAATCAGTGGATAAACCCCCTATAAAATAAATTCTATTTTTTTGGAGAAACATGAACACCTAAGGTCTCAAACCTATTTAACCTTCATACTATGTCAGTGAATGATGCAAATATGCATTAAACCAAAATTTTCATATTTTCCAATTTTTCTCGAAATTTGTGGGTTAACCCCTACAAAAAAATTGAGTTTTCCAAAAAATGCTATATATACTAAAGTTTAGCCTCTCTCGTGCTATTAAAAAAATACCTAACCACACTCAAAACGTATATTAATGTATGATAAGCTTATTTCCTTAGTACATTGACATCATTTCTAATTTTCAAAAATGTAACTTATTTAAATTTTCTACCACTTAATCAGTGGACAAACCCCCTATAAATAAAATTCTATTTTTTGGAGAAACATCAACACCTAAGGTCTCAAACCTGTTTAACCTTCATACTATGTCAGTGAATGATACAAATATGCATTAAAAAATTATCTTATTTTCCAATTTTTTTCGAAATATCTGGGTTAACCCTTACGAAAAGATTGAGTTTTCCAATAAATGCTATATATACTAAAGGTTAGCCTCTTTCATGCTATTAAAAAAATACTAACCACATTAAAAACTTATATTAATGTATGATAAGCTTATTTACCTAGTACATGGACATCATTTATAATTTTCCAACATGTAATTTATTTAAATATCATACCACTTAATCAGTGGACAAACCCCCTATAGAATAAATTCTATTTTTTGGAGAAACATAAAAACCTAAGGTCTCAAACATCTTTAACCTTCATACTATGTCAGTGAATGATGCAAATATGCATTAAAACAAAATTTTCATATTTTCTAATTTTTTCGAAATATGTGGGTTAACAACCCCTACGAAAGATTGAGGTTTACAATAAATACTATATATACGAAAGTTTAGCCTCTTTCTTGCTATTAAAAAAATACCTAACCACACTCAAAACTTATATTAATGTATGATAAGCTTATTTACCTAGTACATGCACATCATTTCTAATTTTCAAAAATATAATTTATTTAAATTTTCTACCACTTAATAAGTGGACAAACCCCCTATAAATAAAATTCTATTTTTTTTGAGAAACATGAACACCTAAGGTCTCAAACCTATTTAACCTTCATACTATGTCAGTGAATGATGCAAATATGCATTAAAACAAAATTTTAATATTTTCTATTTTTTCTCGAAATATGTGGGTTAACCCCTACGAAAACATTGAGTTTTCCAATAAATGCTATATATACTAAAGTTTAGGCTCTTTTATGCCATTAAAAAAAATACATAACCACATTCAAAACTTATATTAATGTATGATAAGATTATTTACCTAGTACATAGACATCATTTCTAATTTTAAAAAATGTAATTTATTTAAATTTTCTACCACTTAATCAGTGGACAGACCCCCTATAAATAAAATTCTATTTTTTGGAGAAACATGAACACCTAAGGTCTCAAACCTATTTAACCTTCATACTATGTCAGTGAATGATAAAAATATGCATTAAAACAAAATTATCATATTTTCCAAAAAATTTCGAAATATGTGGGTTAA
>CAKOAT010987376.1:81608-134118 GCA_932364175.1 Eruca vesicaria subsp. sativa | reverse complement strand
TTGCAGGTACCTCCCAACGCACCATTTGCGGTGTACACGGTGGAGGATATCTTGGCCCTTCCAGGCAGAGAAGGGCTACCAGAGTTAGATCCTTTCCGGCGGGACGGCCAAAACGTATTATGGTATGTTTTAATTTTTAAATTTTTTTATTAAATAATTTTTAAAAAGTGTTATGGTATGTATATATATATATATATATGTTCTTATTAATGATTTATTTTCTGTCTTTCCAGGTTTGGTCTTGACAATGCTGTCGGATCTAGCGTCACGGACTGTATCAAGGGATACTTTCCCGATGCAGCTCCAAACTGGAAGCTGACGGCGAGTCACACCAAAAAGACGTGGTTCAAATCGTTCGCTGTAAGTAATTTAGTAAATTAATTTAATTCATTTATAATCATTTAAAATTATGAATTTTATTGAACTAATCCGTCTTTTATTTTTTCTGGTTGCAGCAAAAGTACCGTTGGTCTATTGGGATTCACCAGCGGGTGAAGTCCGAGTTCGAGACCAAGGCAAAAGCCCGATTGTGCGACATGGTCTACAACTGGAAGGGTGACTTTCAGGTATAAATTTAAAAATTATAATATATATTAACTATAGTTTTATTTAAAAATATATTTTATTGACTTTTATTCTAATTATTTGAAATCTGCAGGTGAATGGTTACGAGCGCGGGAAACCCGATTGCCTCACAACCATGGTGTGGGATGGCCTCATCAGCTATTGGACGTTGCCGGATTCGATCCGAACGTCCAATACAAACTCCGGGAACCGCATGGCCACGGACCAGCATGGCAACACGAAGACACTTCACACCACGGGCCGAAAGCCTCACGGGGGAGTTCGTCTAGACATGGTACGTATTATTTTATAACTATAAATTTTTTTACTTTATTTTAATATTCTAATATTCTAAATTAATATTTAATTTAAAAAAAAAATGCAGGCTAAAGAGACAGGAGTTCTTCCGTCTCTGAAAGACCTTTACGAGCGGACCCACCGGAGGAAGAGTGGGCAGTTTGTAGATCCTGCTTCCGAGCGGATCTACAACGAGGTTGCTGTCCGAGTTGACGAGCGCCAGACCCAGTTGACTCAGCAGACTCGGGCTCCGGTCGTATTATCCACTCTTGAAGTGGATAAGATTTACGAGGAGGTAAATAATTTTAATATATTAATTTTTATTATTTATTTAATTTTATTGCTTCGGTTATTAATATTTTAATTTACATGTCGTTCTGAGGAAAAAGGGCCGTGTTATCGGGATTGGCTCGGTTAACGATGTCCCCGCAGCGACATCGGCTTATGTTTACCAACAAGCCAATGACAATGCGCACCTACGGACGGAGTTGCAGACGACGCAGACGGAGTTGCAGGCGACGCAGTCTCATGTGCGTACGCTCACGGGTATCCTCGACGTTGTGGCGCTAACAAACCCGCAACTGGCGGAAGTGTTGCGTCAGAGACGGGAAAGCGGAGCCCTTCCATCCCAAGAGCCTCCACCATCTCAGTCACAGCCGGCATCCAACACTGGAGACGACGACTTCGTGAACCAATTTCAAGACCAGCATCATTTTTAGTTTTTTTTTAGTTTTTAATTGTATATTATGAATTTTAAAACNGCTTACGAGGAAAACTTTTCCACGGCTTTACGAGGAAACCTTTCCTCGTAAAGTAGCTAGGCTTTTACGAGGAAAATAGCCTTTACGATGAACGTCTTTCGACGAAACACGTTTCCTCGCTATTTCCTAGTAAAGGGCCATTTACTAGGAAATAACGAGGAAAACCCGTCCTAGTAAAGGACGTGTTTTCTTGTAGTGTATATGTTTTTTTCCCCCGAATAACACAGGCGCGAGACCCACTCGGCTGCTGACGTGGATAGCCTTAGGAGCTTCAAAAGTGAATCATTATTATATAGATTAGCCACTAGGTGTTTTACCCGCATTTGCGAACCTAAACATTTTATAATTATTTTATTAATACATCTTTTACTAATTGAAAGATTATAATGATAAATTATTAATTGTTTTCTATTTTTTGAAACCAATAATATTTATACTTTCATTTAACAAGTCTTACATATATTTCTTTGTAATTGATGTTCACTATTAAAAATAATTTTAAAATCAAATATATTTTTTTCAATTATATAAAATTAAGAAGTTGACTTGATTAATATTTACTTATGTATTTTCTATTGTTTTAATTTTTAACTTTTTTTTATCAAAATATATTTTCAGTTAACATCACAATATATATCGGAATTATCTTATTTAAAATATATTATTTAGATTTTGGATAATTCTGATGATTTTATTAATTTTAGTTACTTATCTAATCAAAATATTTTAAATTCGTTATTATTTTCTATATAATTTATATATTATTTTCATTAAAGGTATAAATGATATTAACCATCCTAGCTTTAACGTGGGAGCTCTGTGTAAATTTTATTTTGTGGGAGATGTAAACGAAAGAAACTTGAATGATATATATAGATGTCCGTAATCTAACGTAGTATGTTTTCATTGTCGTGATTATCTCGGACAATATTTACTGAATTTTATACTAAATAATTTTCGATAATGACTAAGTCACCGGCGCATAATCAATATAATAACCAACTAAAAGATTTTGATAATGGTTTTGGTCAAACATGTATTTTATCAGACTATTATTAGTTAATGATTATAATAATCAAGAAAAAAAATTCAAAACATGTTAGATAAGTATTATTATGAATGAAAGTATTATGAAAAATATGATTTAAAACTAAAAATTATGAAAATTACCTAAAATCGTGGAGGACATGACACCTCAGCAAATTTACTTCTTAAATAATTAGTATAGATTATCTTTTCACTTTCTGATCCTTTATTGTAGTTATGAATTTATTATCAATCAGGGTCTTTGCTTTTTATCGAATACTAGAGTTTGACTCGTGTATCCGCACAAATATTTATTTTTATTTTTATTTTTTTGTATTAAATAATATAATATATATTTGTAAATTTAAGTGTAATATATAATTATTAATATGAAATTTTCAAAATAAAATCTTAAACAAATATTAAATATTTATATTTTATGTTTTAATCTTGTATTGTCGACACTGAATATGATATAAACAATATCAATGCACAATAATTCAATTTAAATTTTTTAACTAACATATGCATGAGTGTATTATATCAAAGGACGTTATATTAATTTTCAAGTAGTAGAGTTTGATCCGTGACTAATTATTTAATATGCCATTACTACACTTAATAATTTTATAACTTCTATTTAATATTTTTTTTTTGAACCGGCAATTGTATCATTCATATTTCTTATTATATATTTATTTTATTATATTCACACAATTTTAAACCAATATTTTATTCTAAGTTTACATAGATTAAAATATTAGCATAATATTAGTAATCACATAAATTATAGTTTGACGAATCCAAAACATACATATCATTTTTTACATATATTTCCTTATAAGTTCTACCCACTTTTCCAATTAATATAAATTTAATAATTGTTTTTTAATGCATGCTTCCGTGCTAACACACAAATAACGATTATTGTAATTGATATTCATAATGTATGCATGCTTATTTATTAAGGTTTATGATTAAGTGTGAAAAAGAGAATGTATTAGAATTTAAGTGAATTTGTTGTATATTAGATTTACGAAATTAATTATAAATTAGAAAAAGATAATAAATGCTTAATCTTAGGGATTATTTATTATTCCGTGGCATAAAATCACCTTCTTATTATTTGAGGAGAACTTTTGCAAAGAAACCTTTACTTTATGTGTTTATTACAAGCATGCCATTTCCTATGTGGCAACTCCACAAGCCTTCTCATCCCTTTAAGTTAAAAGACCTTAGTTTATTAGAGTAATTACACAATATGCCATTGATAAAAATATACCATATGCATGTTCACTTTTATGTTTTATATTTCGACATTATGTTTTTGATCTTATACACGAATTTCATATTCTTTGTTTCCTTTATATGCATTTGTAGTATTAGTACAAAATACAATTATCTTCAATCAAAATTAATGACCGAATCTGCATGCGTATTTCAGTTTTCCTTATATATTTAAAAAATCACGTATTTTTAGCAAGTAAATCTCAGAATATTTTCATTAGGTGAATAGTTTAATTGTTTCTTTCCGATTGAATATCAATCACCTATATATAATATTCTGAATTAAATGAGATACCCATAAATTTGAATACAATATAATGAATACCAATATCAATTAGTTAGATCTTTATTCTTTTTCCAAACCAGTATACCTTATATTTATGGTAATTTATATTATAAATAGATATAGTAAGAAATATCAACCACCGATTTTTATCATTACTACTTTATTTAACTAATATTCATATAGCATCTCATATTATTTAGTGTTTGCGATGACTATATGTCGTATATAAAGATAAAAATGATTGTTCCTTATAAATTGTTAAACTTTGGAAGTTGCTGTTAAATAGATTTTTTATCATAAAAGTGTTTTGTAAAATATGTTAGGAACACTAAGTGTATTTTTCAGACTTCCAATAATGTCGAAAATCTCTTGCTTGGCTGAGTTGATTACATCTCAACCAAATTCTGCCATCCATGTTAAGATCCCATAGTGATTATCACGGCATGTTGGATTGGAGAATATATTAGTATTTATAACTAATCACCTTACTTAAGATTATATTAATTACGATGTATTTTAAGGAAGTCAATATATCATTGGTAGACAACTAACAGAAAACTATTATTACCATTCGATTATATATTCGAATTGCAGTAAATGATTATATAATTAATGCCGTATTATTGCAGAATCTGTAAACTTAAAGAGATATCATATTTATATAGGAAGTCAAATCGTAATTTAGGAAATGTTCTTTAAATATGTTCATCGATGATAACCCACGTAAATCTAATATTTATTGCATATCGTGACACTTTTGTTATATTTACCATCGGAGAAGCTAAACAATTAACACATTCTCGAGAATCACATTGAGCATAAACATCTTTCATTTTCTCGAAATGGATGGTCGAGCACCTTTAGCAGAATTGAGTTTTCTCAAACCTTTGCTTCCTATACAGGTTAAAATTATCCGTAAGGGGAAGTCAGAAGTTGTCTCAACGCTCCAGAAATCACCACTAATATTAGGAGATGAGAAAGTGAGCTATATAATCTGTTGGTCGACTGCGATTGTATATGTCCATTTTGTTGACAATTTACTAACCCGTTTATACTGCTATTCAACAGGGAAACACCATTCAAACAACATTTTCCAGAGATTTAACCGCTTCCACTGATATTCCAATGGAGGAAGGTCACTGTTATGAAATTAAAAATTTCACTCTAACTCCTGCAACAGAGCGTCTTCGGTTGTCAAAGAACCCTCATCACATTAACCTCGATAGATCATCCTGCATTTCCAAGATCGATAATTTTCCCATGGCGAACTATTACTCTTTTCCAGACTTTGACGATCTCTATCGTGGCATAGTCCATCCTAAATTTTCTATTGGTATTTGTTCTTTACTATCTAATATATTAGTCTTTTTAAATTTTATAATGAAGATTATTATGTTAATATTTATTGATTAGTAATATATTGGTAATACTTTGATAAAATATCACGCAGATGTTTATGGAGCTATAGTAGGAGTCGGATTTCTTGAAGAATATATGACGGAACCTACTCAGTCAAACAATGGTTTCATCGACCATAAAATACGTTTTTTTTTACTAAACATGGAGTAAGTTTTCTACATTTTCAACAAAATCATTTACTTAGTATATTGATATTTGCTGAAATATTTTATTATACATTGATCACAGTAATGTTGTCGTTAAGTGTGTTGCATATGGAGCACTTGCTCATGTTTTTCACACCATATGGAATTCAATTTACGAGAATGTTGTACTGTGTGTTTTACATTTCTGGCAAATTAATTGGGGAGCAGGTAATATATTTTTATAATTTTAAAGAAATAGTCTATTTAATTTTATATCACATTAGAAAATAGCTAATAATTTTTTTTTTACTAATGATAAGGAAAATTGAAGAATATCTCAAACATCGATGGCTTTTCAAAAATCATTTTTGAACCTGATGATGTTCCAGAACTCCATGCATTCAGGAAGAAGTATATCATTTCGATGAGTTTAAAATATTAAAAGAGTGTGTGTTGTTTGGTAACTAACCAATTGTTATTTTTGTATGTAGGATTGCAAACCAAGAGTTTTGAAGACAATTTCAATTATTATATCATGTTTAATTTTCTATTTATTATTTTATTTTAATAATTTTTTTTCATTATATCATGTTTTATTTTTCTATGTTTTATTATCCTATTAATAATTTTATTTATTTTCTACTGTTTTTTAGTAGACGATTTCTATTTGTTTATCATCATATATCTATAAGACAAACAGATATATAAGACAAAGAGTGAAAACAAATTTTTATGAATCATTGCTTCGTTTCGCAGCTATACTAATATCTCATTATATGACTATATGATTTTTATTACTGATTCACATCCACTACCTATTTTTAGTTAAACAAAAATAATATACCAAATTATTGTTGGATGAAAGTCAAAATCATCTCACCCCGCGCAGGGCGCGGGTCAACTCCTAGTTGTAAATAAATTGTAAGTATGAAGGGTAATTCTTAGTTGGACTTCTATTTTAGTAATATAGATATTAATCATCTTGGTGGTTTTAGTTGTATATAGTTTCGTTAGTTTTACAAATTTTGAGTAGTTAAAAGTTAAAACCAGCTGAATTACAAATAGTCCGACATTTCTCTGGTTACAAATCAGACCATGCATATATGTTAAGATCTTTTGCAAATGGCATATATGTTAAGATCTTTTGCAAATGGCATAGCGTTTGTTTGAACTGTTATAACCGCTTCTTTAACTAAAACCACTTGACCGGAGGGGGGAAATAATATTGGAACTTATGAACACAATAATCAAGAACTGATCTAGGAAGAGCAAGTATTTCTCTAAAGTTCGTGCATTTTATAAATTCATTATTTCGTTGAAACTGATTGATTGCTTGTTGTAACTTGTAAGCTAAACTTGAATTCATTATTCCCAAATCCCTTTTTAGTAATATAGATCTATTTCTGTTTGCTGATCATTTAAGATCAAAGAGTATCATTTTAGATCCCTTTTCTAAAATAATACTCTCTTGGTTTGCTGAAACATCATACTTCTGCAATTCGTTATTATTATTGGCTTGATTACACTATGTTATTAAATACTTTGAGCGGTAAAAAATATCAGTTTTAATCAAATTCTTGAGACCAAAAGGTCCGTACCACTCCTTGAACATTTTTAATGACATCAAAAGCTTTAAATTTACATAAGAAAATCCACCAAACAAGAAAGGAGCATATCCTCAAAGAATAAAAACAAAATCATACAGCAATTCACAATGAATCAAACAAAAGCAAAAGCATCTTCCAGTAAAGAAGGAGATAGAAAATTAGACGTTGTTGGAGTTGTCGGGCTTGGTACGAGGAGACAAGGGTGGAGAGGACGCTGCGGAGGTGTTTGCGCCGGGTGGCGGAGCCGGAACTCCATACACCTGAGGATTTGTATGGATCTCACGACGGCCACGAGATTTGCCAAGGAAGTAGCAGCCGAATCCGAGAAGAAGGCAGAAGAAAATTAGAGGAAGAGATATGACCACCACCAAACCCATCGTTCTAGTCTTCTATCTTCTTTCTCTGTTTACTTATTTTTCTTTCTGAATTTCTTAGACTCTTGGTTTGTTTCTATGTCATGTAGATAATATTATATTTATATGTATGATTTAGTGGGAGGCTCTGGAAGAATCCTATGCTGTCCGGTCCGCAACGTCTATGTCTTTAAAGCTTAACGTTCGAATCACAACGGTAATTTATCTTTCTTTGTTGGGCACATTAGTATCATTCTCTCTTTTAGTTTTTTTTATATCAATAAAAAGGAGTGTTTCATTTCTAAAAATGTAACTTGAAATTTAAGCCTGAAAAAATACTTCTCTAGAAATATACTAATACTTATTGATTATAATAGAAATAAATAAAGAACTACTATTGCATTAAATAAATCTTGTTATAGTTCTATTCATTCTTACCATCTTTGTATTATTCGAGCTCGCAAGCAATCTCAATCAGCCTGATCGTATTTGACCCATAGGTTTTGTTCCATTTTTCGTCGGCCCTCATTCTTGAAATGAAAGATATTGACCAAAACAACTAAATCCAGATAATTACTCCCTCTATTTCTTTTTATATGATGTTATAAAAGGTTTATGATGTTTCAAAATATAAGATGTTTTGAAATTTTAAGATATATTTTGAGATTTTAAAGTTAACTTTATTAGAAACTATTCAACCAATAATATTTTACAGTTTTTTATAATTGATTGAATGATTTTAAAACTATATCTTTAAAATTACTTTTTAGAAGAATGTAAATGTCTTAATCTTCGTGCACTAAGCCAAAACATCATATAAAAAGAAACGTAGGAAGTATTACATATGATCTGATATTGAACAGATAATTGGTAAACTGATCCAAACTCCATAGTAATCCAAAACCACCTCTAAAAGTAAGGACCACATGAAGAACAGAGCCTCCCTCGATGTTGTAGCTGTTTTCCGGCGTAAATGAGCCTGCAAACAATCCATGGTATATTTATAAGCATCCAACAACAACAACAACAAAAAAAAAATCTCATGTAAGTCAGTGTTATCTATAACAGCTTAAACTAGAATCACTTCTGACTATACTTCGAAAGAAAGCTCCAAACGAGCAGGAGATAGATCACACAACAAAGAAAAATATGTGGTGAGCATAAGTCAATATTAGTCAAGGATACAAAGTTGATATTGTTCAAGGAGCTGCCATAATATTTACTTTTGTTGAACATGAGGGATGCATTCTTTCTCCTTGACATGTTCCTTGATGCGACCAATAATGTCGATAGGTTAGATATCGATCTTGATTTTTTGGCCAGTGAGAGTCTTAACCTTGATCATGGTGCCACCCCCTATGCCTCCATACCAAGTGAAGAGTGGACTCCTTCTGGATGTTGTAATCAGCCAGTGTTCGAACATCCTCTCGTTGTTTACCAGCAAAGATTAGTCTCTTTTGATCAGGTGGTATCCCCTCTTTGTCCTGCTCACATCATAATCCATTAAGAAACCAGTATCACGATTATGCAAACAAAAATTATTCTCTTTTCAACAAACAATTAGTCGCGACTTCAAATTTAAGAAATTGTCAACTTCAATCGATCGAGGATCAAATATGTTTTCACAAACAAAAGTTTCAGGAACAGAATCTGTGAATAAAACCTATCAAACGATGGAGGCAGAAAAAAAAAACTAGGTTTTTTTTTGCTTATATATATATATATGTGTCTTCAGTTGAAGAATTATTCTCAGAAAAAAAAATGAGCACCTGAATTTTGGATTTGACATTGTCGATGGTGTCGATGCTTTCAACCTCTAGGGTTATCGTTTCTCCGGTCAAGGTTTTCACGAATATTTGCATTCTCTTTTTTTTTGTCCGGTTAGTTAAAGATTTCTCTCGCTTAGTTGTGAATATATATAGATGTGAATGCCTTCGAAATTTTTTTTTTTATAAAGAAAAAAATGGAATAAGTTTGAAAGGATTGATAAATCCCTCTTTCTGTGATAAGTGTTTGGTCTATGCTATTTTTATTTTTGTTTCTTTTATCTTCTTTTATGTTGATTAATAGTTGGAACATATACATTGTTTTGCTGTAAAAAGATGAGTAATATAGAAACGAACGTTGAAATCAAAAAACAAAAAGATCATTGCTAGGAATAGATTCTTCGGACAATCGATCTGCCATTTTATTTGCTCCTCGCCCGATTCATGTAAGTGAAGTCTCTTCACATTTACTTTCCATAATTTATCCCTCTTATCAAATTAAAAACGTCGAAGTGCAGAAATTGCTTATTAAGAATATTTATCATCTTTCTGTAACCCGCTTCAAAAATCACATTCTTATATCCTATATTCCAATGTTGCATAACAATGATGAAAGCTTGAAACTCACTTTCCATACAAATTTTATCAAATCTTGTCCTACACCCATATAGAATCCACTGGAGTCTTGAATCACCCACCCAACTTTATATTTTGCACTTGAATTTATATGTGAGCAATCGCCACTGCATTTGCTCCATCCATGTTGCGTTTTTTGCCATCGTCTTCCCTTTTGTACCTGTTGAACTTGCATTTTTGTTTTGAAAAGACATGATAAAATATAACATATCTTGTATGTTCCATTCTTGAGCTTCTTTTATTGCATGTTGGAGCATTAATTTCCAATGAAATTGGTTTTGTTGAAAAACAAGCACATTCCTACTTTTTCAGAGCTGCCATAAAATCCATATTGGTAAATCTTACATGTGTGCCAATCTTAATAGTGTTTAACAATCCAAGCATGTTTCGATTTCTTCTTCAAATGTTGTTGTGATACTATTGATCGCATTATTTGAAATTACTTATGGTCACCAAGCGTATAAACATTTAAAATTATATGTTGCTTTATTTCATCCGCCGAACAACATCTCCTACACTATACAATCCAAAATGATATGACGTATCTGAAGATTATTCTCAGTTGATAAAGCCCATGAATATAATTTTCATAGGTTTTTTTTTAACTTATGAGGAGTTCGTGTTTTCCATATTTTGCATTTAACACTCATATCTCTATATCTTCGTGAGTTGGTACAGCTTCAACAACACTAAAAAAATGAGTAGTAAACCAATATCATGATTTTACTGTATATATTCCATCTTTTAGTAAAACTTCATCCTAACAAATCTAGTTTACTTTAGAACTTACTTTTATTGACATGAACTTATTAATATCCTCTGGTTTCACTACTTTGACAGTTTATCTATATCCCATCCAATATCGTCCAGAGATAGGAAAGTACACTACAAGAATTCATTGAAATAGCTATGGACTAGCGAAAGAATTTCCGTAGCCAAATATATTAGCTACAGAAATTGGCAAAAGATAGCGACGAAACACATAATTTTATTTTTATTGCTAATTTTGTAGCTAAGTTGTTGCAGTCTGTAGCTATATAGCTAAGGATTGATTTCGTCGATATTCTGTAGCTAATTAGCAATGCATTAGTTAGAGATAAGTTGTTGAGATAAATAATAAACTTTGAGCTAATACACACAACCTTAAAAAAAAAATTTAAACTCTAAACCATAATTTTTAAACACAAAACTTAACTCAAATCTAAACCCCAAACTGAATTTTGAAAACAAAAAAGAGATTCAGATAAAAAAGTACTAGTATAATATAACTAAAAACTAGATCTACTCTTTCTAAAAGTTATAAGTTTATAAAGCTATTTTAAAATATTGATCTCAAACCATAAAACATTAACCATAAATCCAAAAATGGTTAGTCATTTATTTGAAAACCATAAACTTTGATCTTAAACCCCAAACCCTATCCTCTAAACCCTAAATCCAATTCTCTAAACCCCAAACCATATTCCCAAAATTCCAAACTTAACTGAATCATAAATTTAACCCTTTAACTTAAAACCTTTAGTTATTGTCGTTAAATCATAACGATGATATAAAAACTATTTCCATATACAAATATTTAAATCAGTCAAATATAAGATTAAAGAAGTAAATAAGAAAGGTGTATTGGTTGTCGGAAAAAAAGGAAGGGAGATTGGTATTGGGTATTGGCTAATGATGTAAGAAGGTGAGGATAGTGTAGCATTAAATTTCAACCATTGATAACGTTTGATCTAATGGACAAGCTGCTTTGCTTTTTAATATTACTAGGGGGCTTTCCCCCGCGCAAGCACGAGGTGCTGAAACGCTTATGAGATTCTGGATTTATGTGTTGTATGAAGTCGAAGTATGTCCAATGACGTACAACCTGAATGTATTCATGCTTGAATTATACCAGTTGATTGTTTTCTAATGTGTAAACAGCTGTCTAGGGTCCTTTATTAAAAATGTCGCCAAGTTAGAACTTGGTTGCAGCAAATTTTAGAAACAAAAAGCAAAAAATGGAAATTAAAAATAAAAGGATAACAGTTACTGTACAGTTTGTATGCACAAATATAATTCTTAGTCAGTTTGCTACACTTCCAACTTTCACTCACGGTAGCGTTTGCAACTCTTCTCTTTCTCTCCAAAGCTGAGTGGTGTTGGTTGATCCACTGCCATCACTTTTGTAGCCGCATCTACCGGATCGCTTGCAGAAATAGATGGTTGCTCACTTAGGGTTACCACTTGTAGAGCTATGTTGTCACTTTCAACCTGATACGAATGTGAAGCTTTTTCTAGATCACCTCCATCGAGGTTGTTATTGAGGAGATATCAATAGGTACTTGATAAAATGATATAGTTCTCGGAAGAAAGTTAAATAGAGTTATAGTAAACTGGTCGGTGGACTTGGAAACGTGTATGTAGAGATCCCCAATTGACACATATTCTTGCTTTTGAATCTCTCCCATTGTCTCGACATGCAGGAAATCCTCAGCAGCTGCACCTCCTAAAATGAACATGACACACTTTTTTTGGTAAAATCATTACGAAGACATATTTAATGTGAATGCCTATATAGATAGTTATCAGACCCATGTTAATATAAATTGAAATATGGGCAGACATGAAGGTTGGAAAACAAAATAAAGCATGAAACCATATGTTATTCATTTTTACTTAAATGATTGGTCATGATTTTAGAGTGAGACTTTCGACATACCTATGATGAAAGCTTGGCTGGCGTAAATGTTCAAGTCAAAATATAACTTGGATGACCATACCTCTCAATAACTTGAGACTAACCGTTACAGAGTGTGTATACTGCACAAGCTCAGATGGCCCCTAAAAGTTTGACTGCGGCGTCCCTAGTGACACATACACAACGATAGAACTGAAGGGAGATATGATAAATATGATTTTTAGGTTCAAATAACTGTTCAAACCATGCAGATAAGGGAAATGTGATTACCTGAAAGGTCCGACCAAGGCGGAGATTGTCAAGGTTGTGAGTTGAACAAAAATTCTATCTGAGGCAGCCATTTGTAGAGGAGTGGTTTAGGGTTCGCAGGAAGAGAAACTCAACTGTAAGAGCAAGAAGATAGTGTCAGCTTTAAACAACATAAGATCTGAATCAGTGGAATGAAACAAAAATTATGAACTATTTAGTCAAACTCGGAAATAAATCAAATCAGAATTAAGAATCAGGTTTGAACATGTGAAAACTTGAGCACTGATTAAAAGAAAAACATTTAACAGTTGAACATATGAGTTTCTGAGTACTGAAAAACACTTGAGTTGTTGAAATAAAAACAAACATGAAGATGTGAGAAACTATTCAAGTTAACTATAGTAATAATTTATGTACCTTTGCAGCCTGGTTTGTCATCTCATTCAATTTTGGAAGACTCTATTTTTTTTTTTATTTTCCCTGAAACCAGTTTTTGATTTCCTACTACGAAAAAAGAAGGTTAGATAGGATGATTTCAAACAAATCATTGCCGAGAGATATGTCTCATATGAAACATGATCGACATACCACCAACGGGTGATTCTCTTAGGTTTCCCCTCCACTCTCAATTTTATAATCCACAATCTGGTTTTGTGCTTCTAAATAAGATAATCAACATATACTTCATAACAGATTTCAAAATCTCATCAATTGAAAAGTACTAAGAAATTCATCTCAAAGTAAGAAGAAAAAGATAAACAATACCTATAGATCGTTGGATGGCGTGTTTAGATTTCTGAGGCTGAATGCAAAGATTTTGGGTTACCAATAGGATGAACTGATTTTGGGTTACCAATAGGATGAACTCTCCATTCTTGTTTCGGGTATCCCAGAAGCCGATCACGCGAGCAACAACTGTCTGTCTGACATGTTCTTCCAAGGCCAAGAGGCGAAAGTGGAGTAGGCGGCGTCCTTGTCGACTTGAGCATCTGATGAAGCCATTTCCGTTACAGCGGTATCAGTCTTTATCGAATAAATCAATGGAGAAGATAAGTGCAAAGGCAAATGATAAATCACAATAAATATATAGGAGGATCAAGAACGGGTTAATTGAAGATGAGGCGTTTCTTGGGTAGAGAATGGAAGAGGAGTGGAAGAGATCGTGTATGTAGAACGGTTCACTGGAATGCAAATGGTCGGGAGTAGACCAAGAATCTGGAAGAAGAACCTAATGGACCGAGAATTTAGCTTTGGGAAAAGTAAAGCCCACGCCAGAAACAAAACATCAGCCAAAATAAAAACACCACCCAAGTAAAATTAAAACGGCACACGACTTCAAAAACATCACGCATGTTGAATCAAAACAGAGGTGGAGCCCACAAAGCTGACGTGGCTGCTTAAGAGAGAGGCAAAAACTCCCTCATTATATATATGATTTTTTTCTTTCTCTCCTATTTTTTCAGATCTATTTCGACCAAAAAAAATGATCTCTTATCTCTTCATCTCTTTTATTTCTCCAGATCTGTTAGAGCATCTCCAACCCTTCCCTATATTTACCTCTATAATAGCATTTAGAGGTAAAATCACTCCAACCCATCACTATTTTCACCTCTAAAATATATATTGCTATTTTTTCCTCTATTTATAGAGGAAGAAATAGAGTTCCTTTATATTTTGCTCTATATTTGAAGATCTCTATTTTAGAGAAATACATTGGAGCAAAATCCATCTCTATTATAGAGTTCCTCTATTTTAGAGATAAAAATATGGAAATACATTGGAGATGGTCTTAGTCTCTTCATCTATTCTTTCTCCTCAGCAATCCCCATCACCTCTTTTGTCTCCCTTTGTATAAAAATTGGTCTCCTCGCCAGTCATCTCCTCACTGGCCTCTTCTCTGGTCGTCTCTTTAGCGGTATCCAGTCTCCTCTCTGCTCCTGCAGTCCAGTTTTCTCTCTGCTCCTCCACCGTCATGACTCCTCTCCGCTCCTGTGCAGTCCATACTCCTCTCTGGTTTCGAAGTGCCAGCTATGTCAAATCCATCTCAGCATCTCCATTCCCCACAAACATTTTCAACTTTTGTTGTCTTTAATTTAACCTCTTAGTTTAGATTTTTTCTCTTGTAGAGGAAGTCTGACATTGATATTTTCTTTGTATCTGGGAATTTTAGATCTGTTCTTATAATACTCTAAAAACAATTTATGGTCTTATTTGTATTGTTAACAACATTCAGAGGCTATAAGTTATTTTGTTATGACATTATCAGAAGCATTGTCTGATTCTATACTGGAATCCAACATTTATAATCAAATCCGAAGCTATATAGATATATCTGCTACAACTTTGCTAAGGATAGATTGCAGTTAAATATTGTAGCTATTAGATATGGAAATTCTTAGCCAAAAACGTAGCTATGAGCTACGGAAAATTCAGTGGCCACACTGTTGCTATTAGTTACGATCTCTGTGTTGCAATCTGTTGCAAGCTAGCTACGAATCAGAAGCCAATCACATTAAGTGTGGATGCTGAGGCCACCGCTTTCATCCCTTGCCATCCATCGCTATTTGTTTTTTAGCTAGGGATTATCTATTCTAGCTACAGAAAATTCCTTTGCTATTTCACTGATTTCTTGTAGTGGTAGAGACTATATCATATGTTTACCGTCCATTCCTCACAATCTAGATAAAGATTTTTGCATTACCATAGGATATATTGGTCCAATAATATACTTTAAACTAGTAAAAGATCTACGTGTTGCACGAATGAACATTGTATATACAAATTACTTTTACGTACTATCATACTTTATTTCTTCTACATATTATAAAATAATTTTTATATATGTATATATATATATATATTGAATAATTGAGAAACCATAAACTATTACGTATATAATTAAATTGGCGCGAGCATATATATCAAAGCAAGTTTTTTTATTTACAATCATTTTATGGTAAATAAATTTCCACAATCAATTTTATTTATTGTGTGGTATATAATTATATTTAAATGATTTAAGCATAGATATATAGTATACTAGTGGTTTGTCCGCGCTACATGCAGATTGGTTGTCTATTGTATTTGTATATGTTTTGTTTATGATGTACATTTTTATATTATGGATGTAAGTATTTTTTTTAACGTACATGAAAATTAGCAACCACATATTATTATTTTAAATGAATATTATTTTTAATTTTTTTTTGGTTTTTCATAGCAGTACTAAACAGTATGTGATTTTATTATTCTGTAAATCGCATGTGATTTTATTTGTGTGATAATTATGTTTGTTGAATTTGACATGTGATCAGAGATGCTGAATTTCTTTTGGTAAAGTGCAAAAAAGCGTTTCTATCAGATACTAACATAGCACTTGGACCATTTTGTGGTTGGTAGGTTGTATTTAATTATGAATTTTAGTTAGTAATTTGGTTAGTTAGAAAAACAATCCTGAAGAAAATATATTATCTATAAACGAAAAGAGCGGAATTAACATTTACAAGAATAAAGAACATATTTTTAAATGGAGAAGACAAATTTTATCTTATTTGTTTGTAACAATAACATAAATTGAATATATGCATAATGTTTGTGGGGTGACACATTATCGACGCTTCTATTGTTTTCAGCGTTGTTAGGTAAGGTGATCTTGTTCTGAAACTAAAACCTGTGGATTAAATACTAGTCTATTATCTGCACACACTTTATGAAAGTGAGAGTGAGAGTATGACTCGATTTTAGTTATCTTGTTTGGCAGGAGTAAATTAAGAATTCTGATACTTTTTGGTGAAGACATACAAAGTTCCATAGGTTTGAAAATGCTTCGCTGGGTTTTGATATTTGGTTGAACATAATTTCTATATGTGTGTATGTATTATTTACTTATCTATAAATTTACTATGTATTTGTTTTTTGAATCATCTAATGTGTATTTGTTATTAAGTACAATTGTTGTCTTTTTGATATGTGTTGTATTGGTCCCTGAGGAATTCAAAATATGTATAGACGTTCGATTTTATAGTTTGTTCCAGTTTAATTTATTTATTTTCTAAAAACTTAGAAATCATTCGGTTAGTTATGAAATTCAGTTCGGTTTCGGTTCAGTTTGAAGAACCGATAAATAATCGATAAACTTTCAGTTGCAATTCAGTTCGAGTTTGGTTTTAGTTTCGGTTGGTTTTGGATAATTCATGTAAACTTGGATCTTTTTAGTTATTAGAATTAAATTTAAATATTCTGAATAAAAACTATCCGCGTAATTTATATTTGTTCTAATTTGTATTTGTTCCAAAAAATGGTTGACATGATATGATACTATTTTAATTATTAGCATCTAGTTTTGTGCTATTTTTTTAAATAAATACACATCATCATCCTTGTATGCGACTCACAATTTCCTTCTACACAATAGTTCAAGTGAGACCGATGTCTTTTTTTCTGAGCACCAATACTATGTATTTACGTTGAGATTATATTTTGTGTGAGGAAATTATTAATTTCATTTTTTATTTCAATTTGATTTAATATGTACTCTCTTTGTTTTTCTTTCTTATTTTTAAAATTAATATCCTACACCATGTTGTCTTGTGCATTTTTTGTTGGTATCAATATTGATTTTATGATACTACAACCTGTTTTTTTTTGGTGAAAATTGTGCTATATGTGAAATTTCTCAATTTATAGTTTTAGGTAGGTTTTCAACCTGTTGGAGTATGCATTTTTGGTGGTACTGGGTGTTGTTAAAAATAAAATAAAAAGGTGGTACTGGATTATGATTTTTGCTTTGGTGACAAGAATATTATAACCTACTTTTTGGTATGTCACGCACTCCTATTAAAGATCTTTTGTGGAATAATTTATGTAATTTTTTCAATTTTTTTCTTTTTTGAGCATTTTGTGCAAATATTTGATTTGTTGGTTTGCATTATGTATTTTTAAGATACATTAGTTGTTGACATTAATTTTGACGCTTTTAATTTTTATTTCCTATTTCATGATTTAGATCATGTTGTGTATTTATTTTTTTACTGATTTATTTATTCTCCATTTTTAAGTTGTTCGTAATGGTTATTTTTCGATCTGGTTTGGTCTCAGTAAGGATATAAGGACTCTATAATGATTATGTGAAGTATGGTCATGAAGATGATGATATCGAGAGGTTGATTATGTCTCAATTTATATTTTTTTCATAGCAACACAATTGTTTTTACAATAACTGCTCTCGTGGCAGTTTGTCGAACACTTATTTTGTTGTTTGTGAGATTACAAAAATATTCGCGACATTTGTATTGATGAGCACATGAACGGGATGTGAGCAAAGAATCTGGTAGTAACTTTTGGATGTGTCCAGACCACCATGGAGCTGTTGTTGCTACAGGTGCACAGTTGGGACTTTATATATTGGAGGTGTATAACACTTTTCTTCTCACTTGCCACCAAATTTTCATCATGTGCGTTTGATTTTTTTCAGCTACAATCATGCATTTTGCTGATGACCGTTCCATACCAATAGAGCATGAGTGTAACCACATGTGTATACCTTATAACCATAGATGCCATCTTACTCGAATCATAACTTCAAAGAGGGAAGTGTAATGTAAGTTGAGAGTTGCGTTTATGTTTTCCCAAGAAGTTGAGTTCCCAACTTGTCTGATAACATCACCATTCTTGGTCGGCTATTGGTCTGACCTTCATGACATCGACCTGATTTATTGGTGGTGTTGTAACCCTTGATCATCGCCATGGTTCTACTCTATGTTTTGCTGTGAAGCTCATATTTGTTTTTCGTTTGTTATCACCAACAAGAAAACTCTCATAGGCTTTGAATCCTCATAGAATTGCATTTGTACTGTACAATCATCTCCAGTGTTATCTTTCTGCTTGAAGTGGAAGATATTCAGAAGTAGAGTCCACATTACACTAGTCTCTGCTTGATCACAGTGGCCCTTCTTGTTGTAGGAATTGAGTTAAGTTGCTGAGTCGAGCACACATTGACATCTGAACCATCCATCCAATCTGATTCGCTGATGGAATAATTTAAATTTCATAGGGTAACATTATTAGTTGTGTTAACATTTTAGTTCATTTCCGACAAAAAGAAAATGCAAACACACAAACGATAAATACATCTTTCTCAATAGATTGAACAGTTTTAACTCTCTAGACCAAGAACCTTACATATTGGTTATATCCCTCTAAGACATTATTGCTAGGTAGGCTTCTGAAGTTATCTACCTTGGAGAGGTTTTGATCTTCATTTCATCTAACAAATCTGTAATAATACGGAGTCAAGAATCTCTTAACATGATTGAAGACACACAACTGGTATGGAAACTAGTTGCAGAAAACGATGAAAAATACTTGGAAGGAGATGAAACCAATCCTGCATTAGTCATTGTGATTAACCCCACATTTTCCAAAGTAACAAAGAACTTACCTTCTGTATTGTGATCATGAATACTCCCATGTTAGTTCTAGTAAAACCTTTGTCCTTTGTTTCACTGGAAAACATGAAAAACACAAATCAACTAACATAGTTGGAGTATGTTTCCATTAAAAGATTTTAACTGCATGTATACACTTAACTCTATTTATCAGACTGAAACTCTTCTAGCTAAACATTCTCTTACACGTATTTCGCAACCACGGTGGTTGTTTTTTTTGCCCTTCCTCACTTATTATTTTTTTGATGGTTCTTTACCCAATGCTGCACCTCTTTAGGTAATTTGCCTCATGTCCAACTTCAACAACTTCCTATGCTCGTTTCTTAGATTGCATTTGCAAGTAACACTTTTTATTTGTATCTATGTCATTGATTGTGCTTTGTGACTGCCTCAATCAGTGAGAATTTTAAAAGATCGAAAATGTATACATGAGTCTGAGTTTTGAAAGAATACAATGATGATGAGACCAGAAGTAGCAAAATCGAGGATGACCAGCTGTATCATTGTGAAAACAAATTTGAAATTACATGAAAATATGAAATGAAACAACCTTTTTTAAACTTAGCTAAACTATTTGATGCACCTCGCTACAGATTTGGAGATTTTCACGGTTTTGCAACACGAATAACTCTAGAACAATGAGAAGCAAAAATAACTTGAAGGTGTATGTTTAAATTTGGCTGGTAGGATCTCCCCACTATCAATTTGACTGGTGCAATTCTGAGAATTTGCTATGAAAAATATTAAAAAGTGAGAGGAACCCTCTGCTTACTTTATCTATCAGGCCGGTCTTCACTGATTCATGGAAGTGGAGACTCCCAAACCGTAAAACAATCAATTCTTGTCTCTTGCTCTCTGTTGTAGATAGAGAATAGTTCTGTTCGAATCACAAAACAAGTCTGGAGATATAAAAACTTTAAGAATATGTAAAACAAAGGTTTAGATCTATTACCAGTTCGCCGAAGAAAGCTCTAGTGATTATGAAGGAGACATAGATGGAATTACAGAGGCAAAGGGTAAGGATAAAGCCGCAGAGGACCACTTGTAGCTTCATTCATCGTGGACGCCCCTGAAAAAAGAGACCTTAAGGTTCGTGTGGATCAAAGAATTTCTCAATGAAAAAACACCAAAAAATTGTTCATATTTTGTGATTCTTTGTATCCATCTGTAGTGTGTGAGGAAGGGAAAGTCGAAGAGCAATATTACGTTCTTGATTTTTTTAAATAGCCATACATGCCCGCACCAAAGGAAGAGAAAACAAATATAAAGCCCACTTAGAAAGCCATCCGTAACAACGATTCCAACTTCTTCTACTTAGGACATGTGTCCTTATTTGTACCCTACTTCTCTGATGATGTGGAACAAGGAGAAGAGAAAAAAGTTTGTTTTATTATATAAGACTAGAGGCGTAACTCCGTGCAAGCGCGGAGATATTAACAATAACTTGTTATTATATTTTTAAGGAATAGTTTGGACAAGAATTTTATGTTTAGTATATTTGTGGTTTCCGGTAGAGAATAAGTAATCTATGTACTATTGATGGAGGATCAATATATTACGTGTGTTGTTTTGTAGAGAATTTATTTTTGCACATCTTATCGTATGAGATATGAGGCATTATTTATAGTTGATTACACGATGCACTTCAACTTACTTGTGTTGTCTACCTCTAGATTTTGCAAACGTTACTTTTAGTGATCAATTTACTGGATAATTAAAGGTGATAAATATGTGTAACGTATTACGCTGGAATATACTGCTCAGGCCATTGTAAGAGTAATTTAACATAAAGATGTATGCGATAGTTAGTTGAAGCCTTGTTTTCTCACCCGTTTAAAATAGTGGGCTTAATATTTTATTCTGTGAAATAATACAATAGGATCATATGTCTTCTAAAAGAGTCAAATTTTATTTTATTTCGTTGGTAGATTTTATACGATTTAATAACTGGTGTTTAGATTGTATCGTTCTTTCATGCATCATCATAACGTTGACATTGGCACTGTAATTTAGTGTGTTCCATATCTCCTGTTTTTAAATTTTATTTAATCGTTTTATATTTAATTTGCGTTCCAGTATGATAGTAAAACAAAAAGGCTAATTTATATTTCTGCCTTTTCCGATATGAAACTAAAATTTGAATGAACTGATAGAAAGATTCACATTCAAGGGCCAATGGCAAAAAAAAAAATCTGTATATTCAAACGTCTAATTCACCTCTATAAAGATATAACTCTCAGCTCCAGAAGGATACACTTTCACTAAATGGACAAATTCAACTCAATTAACCTCTATAATATTTGGCATGTGTTCCCAACTATGGCAATCAGTAACTACAACACTCACTCTTGAGCCTAATCTAACATGTCAACGTAAACCATCCATGAAAACAAAACATAAACCACTAAAGCACTAAAGCACTAAAGCACTAAAGCACTAAAGCACTAAAGCAGCTCATCAACCACTAAAGCACAAACCTTTGGTATGGTGTTCATGATCGGGAGCCGCAACATCATCATCATCATCCCCACCCGCCTTAACAGTAACAACATGCCCATGCCCATGACGATCATCAGGGAACCTAACAACAACAACAGGACATACACAATGATGAAGATAATAATCACTAACAGAACCAAGCTTCCCATCACTCCCCTTCTTCTCAGCACCAAAACCTCTACTCCCCATAATCACAACGCTCAAACCAAGCCTCTCTATCTCAAGACATGGCCTCTCCCTCATATCGGGATCCTTCACTATATGTATCTTATAAGGAAACCCATTCTCCTTCAACCGTTTCACCAGACCACCACTTTCGATGTAGTAAAGGCGTCGAAATCCTCCTAGCTAGGCTGCTGCTGATTAGGAGGTTGATCTGATGATGAATCTAGGGTTTTGAGAGGGAGCAGGTCCAGTTGGCGCCAAAGAGGACGGAGGTGGGGAAGACGTGGAGGAGGATGACGGCGTCTCCAGGGCGGATGTTGTGATCCACTGCCCAGCGGATGGCGTAAGTTTTTTCTTCTGAGAGATCGACGGTGACTGTTTTTGGCGGGCGCCGGCGGTGAGCGTTGGGGTTGCGGCGGCGGTGGAGTGGTGGTGGTGAGGGGATGGAGGGTGGTGGATTTTCATGGTGGGGAGCTGAGAATGATCGGGATCTGGGTTCATGGTCTTTGTTGATCAGAGAGAAAAGTGATTAACAAAAAGAGTGAAAGAGAACGTTCTCAAATCAGAGAGGAAAGAGGAAGTCGAAGAAGAAGCATGTTTAAACGCTGAATTTGGATTAGACCATAAAATAAACCAGACACAACACAAAACCGTAATAATTTATTTCAACCGGACGTATAGTGGGGCCCGAATGCTGACGTGGCCTCTTGAGGGAGAGACAAAAAACTCTCTCATTATATATATGATTATTAATACGGATATCTATTAAATTAGTTTTTTACTCATATAGATTTATACATTTTATGGTAATAAAATGTTTAATGTGGTATTTAAATACTTTTAATAATTCATAACTGTAGATCCTAAAATCCACACTAAGTATTTTGTAGTGATCAAAGAGTTTAATCTAGGGAAGACAAATGATGTAGGCAACAATGCTCTTAGAACACAACGATACAATCGGAATTCGGTTGAAAAAATGGACTTTATTGAATATGAGGTTTAGTACACAGTAATAATCGAGATCGAGAACAACAAAGAAAGATCGAAACTATATGTGAACTAAATGTTAAGGAGTGACGTCGATTAGCATAGTGATTTGCTCTAGGGATTTTTCGTGTCCTTCATGCTCTGCTCTAGCTCCCCTTTAATAGTCTTCTTCTCCTCTAACTGCTGCCGTGATCTTCAGAGTGGCAGTTCGACCTTGTCAAGTTTGATTTGGGTCGAATTGATGATAATGGTGTATGGGTCTGGGCCTCTCTAATATCCTACTGAAATTGGGTCCAACATTTGTCCCCCAATCTTTTTCTGTTGTTGAAGGATAATGATGGCCCATTCAATCTCAAATGAAGAGGGATGCTTCGGTTTCTTTCTCGATAGTGGAAGAGACCCGACACGTATCGTCTCATCTTGGCGCGTGCGCTTCTTGTATCTAACGACTATTTTTGACGCGTGCGAGATAGACCTAATCATTTATTCCTTCACGGTTTTAATGATAGAGCCGTTTTGGGAGTCGGTTGATGCCTTTAAATACTCAAGGATCTTCGTCTTCTTCTAAATCCTTCTTTCTTTTCCGAATACTTGCTTTTGTGAAATTTCTCTCTACCAAAGATGACTACCTCGTTTTCTTTTCCTCTTCCAACGACTACCGCCGATCGCCTCAAGGGTTAATACACGACACACGGCGTCGATCGAGGTGTCAAGCTTGAGCTAGCCTCCACGCTTGAGACTCCTGAGACCGTTCGTAACGGATTTTGCAGAGCGTATCTCTCGTTCTTTGAGTCTTGCGGTTTTTTCTTTCCGATTTCGGAACTTATTCTCAAGATCGTGGCTGAATTGGGTATATCTCATACTCAGATGTGTCCCAACTTCTTAAGACAACTCTTGGCTATCGTGGTTAGAGCCCACAAAAAAGGTTTGCGATTTAGTCTAGAGGAGCTGCGTCACCTTTGTTTGTTGAAGAGGAACAACCAAAGTCTTGGGACTTTTCTCACGTCACCATGTGTGGGGAGTCATGTCATCTAAGGGATTCCATACCGCGGTCAAGATTGGCGAGAAGGGTTCTTTGTTTTCAAGGTCGATCACTTGTCGGTGGGCGACTTCGATTTTGCAAGAATTCCTCGTCTTTGGTCTGACGATATATGTTGGTTCTGAATCTTGACTATTTTCTTTTATATTTTCTCTCTTTTTATTTTTATAACCGACCTCTATAGTCGATTTATGCGCTCTCAGTAAACTACGGGATCTCTATGATGTCCAACGAGCTCAGAGGTCTGCTGAAGGTGTTGCGACGAGATAGTCTAGAGTGGTTGTCCTTTGATCGCGAACGAATCCATGCTACTTACTTGCTACCGGGCGGAGCTGATTGAGTACCGGCTATTACCGAAGGCTCGTCCAAGCTCAAGGATATTGCGGGACCCTCTAGTGGTCTTCCTCCTTCTTCCAGATCGGATAGGCAACTGGCTAGGAGTTCGTCGTTTCAGAACCGTGGATTTGTTGCAGGGAGTAGAGATCTAGGGAATCGTCTTTGTGGGAACCGAAATTCACCTACTGTCGATTTCCGTAAAATAAGGAAATTTAGGAAAACCCTAATTTTCCAGAGGAACCGGATCTCTGCGAAAGCCAACGACAAGTAACCAAATAAATGCGGAAAAATATGAAAAAACGTAATAAAACAAATTTATAGAAAAAGTAGATCTTATTTCGATTTCGCGTAAGAGCGTTGCGATCATTACAATGGTTTACAAAGGCTTTGGCCGCAGGGCCATCAGCGAGTTATCAACAAAAAAACTTAAACCTAATCGAGTCGCAGCTCGATAACAAAAGACGGAAAAAGATAAGAAAAAGGAATTGATTGATTTCGGACTGAACCTTAGGAAAGGCTGCCTACGTACCCCTTTCGAGGATCAAGTAGAACATAGTTCAGTTGATAGAGCTGGACCAGAGATCGAACTGCCTGGGCGAGTTCGTCTAGTAATTGCGCGCCAGTCATAGAAACCGAACTTGTCGAGAAAAAAGCCTAAGTTTCTAAGTGCGGAAAATTCTAAGTCTAGAAAAGTTGTAAAAGTCTCAGATGAGAGCTCTGAAATTCGTCCCACGCTTCTGCCCTATGCCTCTTGCTTATATACTTCCTTCCTTGGCGGTTTGGTCCTTCCATTTCGCCCAGATTCGAGTTTATCGAGAATCTTCCTTTTGTGTTTATCTTTCCTTTTTTCCTGCGGAAATCTTCTATTTATCTTCAAACTTGACATTTATCTTCAAACTTGACATTTATCTTCCTTCTGCGGGTAAATCATCGAAACGTTATCGCATCTTCGGGTTAGATTTCATTAAGATCACGAGATGGGATTTTTATTGCGTTTTAGGACATTCTGAGCTGTTTTGCGATAAATCCGTTTTGCGACTTTATACGAGATCGTTTCCTGATCCGATGCCGTTTTTAGTAAATTCCCCGAGTTAATCGTAAAGTTTAGCTACGTTCGTTTTTCGCTTAATCATTGCCGTTTTTATGATTCACTCGATGATTTTTATTAAAAACGCGTTTTCACGATTTTTATGAAAAATCTCGAATAAATCGTATAGTTTAGGCCATGTTCGGTGTTTTGTTTAACCTTTTTCCGTTTTATACAATTTCCTCGAGTTCTTTTCAAGAAAACAAAGTTTTACGGTTTTTGTCGTAAAACTCGAACGGTAAGATGGATTGAGACGAAACATGAGACTTTTCGACCGTGGTTCAGGACATGATCGTGTTGAAGGACGTAAGCCTTGAATCGGGACGTGGGAGATCGAGGCTCGGGATGGTCGGCTCGACGTACGGCGAGCCGAACCAGACCGGTTCAGCTCGACGTTTGGCAAGCTAACCGGGAAACTTCTAGCTCGCTGAACGTTTCTAGCTCCTCGTGACGGGACTAGTTCGCGTTTTACGGCGATTTCAGTTTTTCGCGATTTTGCGCTTAACTTGGATGATCGTGTAATCGACGTTCGTTTCGTTCTTCCGTGATAACGATTTCCAAGTTTTCTGCGGATTTCTTTTGTTTGGAAACTTCTTTTAACTTTATAAAAAGATTTCTCGAGTTTTATAAAACGACTTCTCGAGTTTTATAAAACGATTTCTCGAGTTTTATAAAAGGATTTCTCGAGTTTTATAAAACGAGTTCTCGAGTTTTATAAAACGTATTTTTATTTTTACTTTTGCGGAGACTTTTAGCCATTGATTCCGTCGTGACCGATTTTGACACCAACAGTCTTTGATCCCGATCTTGGATTGCGACATCGAGGGAACTCCTGGAATAGGGGGATCACCCATTTCTCTGAGCCCCGGTTTGGAGGAGGACTCTGCTGCTACTTGACACAAGCGTTGACGGTTATCGCGGGTCGTATCTCCAATGTATTGAGGTGGTTCTTTGCTTCGAGATCGCGACGTGGCGGCTCCACGCCTGTTTGTCTTTTCTTCGGCTTCTCTCAAGGAGAGGGAGGCATATGCTAAGATTGTGGACGCCAATTCTACGGTATATTATGTTTTTCCCTGTCATCTTCTAGTAAATAAATCTCGCTCTGATAACCTCAAAACTTTGCAGGTTATGGTAGATGTTGATTAGTTTGCTGCAATGTTTGAGAGTCGCGGGAAGGGAGAGCTAGCGAGGTTGCGAGTTGTGGTAAAGAGTCTTAAGGATTCACTTTGGAAAGTAAAAGAAGACCTTAAGAAGAAGACCGGTGAAGCCATGTTCCCAAAGGATGAATGGAAGAAAGCTCATGAAGAGAGGATGGTGTTCGAGACCGAGGTCACCACTCAAAAGGCTAAGGTTGCAGAATTCCTTGCTGAGAGAGAGCGGGACATTCGTCGTAAGTCCCGCGGTATGCGTTGCGAGATCGCCAATCGTTACAAGAAGGTCCTATCCCTTGTAGAGAAAATGTGGTCGGATAAGGGGAAAGAGACTAACGCGGAGATCCAGCTGTGCGAGATAATTGCAAACATCGACTTGCTCAACAAGATCAAGGATGGAGGACTGGTCATCGATGACGAGTTGGCTCACCTTAAGAAGATGGAGAAGGATTGTGAAGCTCTCGTCGAGCTGGTTACTGTTGCGGATTGGACTGTTTCGGATTTGGATCATCCCGAGGTTTCTGGTGATTTGGTTGTTGGGAATTCTTCTTCCTAAGACGGAGCTGATTCTTAGATTTTATATCTTCTCTTTCTTTTTTATTTTCATCGGATGTCTCTTGTTGTTTTATTTTTTTAAAAAAATACTTCGAATGTTCTTTGATAACCACAGATCTTATGGTATCTTTTTTCTTCTCTAGATTTTCGAGATTTTATCATTTTCAGTTGATATTATTTGGTTTATTCTACTTCTATAAATACAAATTTGTTTCATCGATCTTTGCATCTTTGAATTTTTTTAATTCCTATTGTCAATCATGAGGTCGAGGAAAACAAGTTCCCATGAATCTGAAAGAATTTGTAATCTGAATAACGGGGCGGGACGGATCCGTTCTGGTGATGTGAGCGAAGAGCTCACCAAAGTCCTTTGCGAGGAGCCCTGGCTTCTTCGTGTAGCGGCTTGGTCCGAAGCCAAAGATCAGGAGGACCCGAAGGCGGCAACTCTTTTGAGTTCTGGTAGTCCGAATAGCTCGGAGGGTTGTGAATGTCTTCCGGAGAAAGCAAAAACTTCGGGGAATGATGCTTGATCCGGTTCTGCGAACGAAGGTGCGATCGCGAAGTCATTTCACTGGAAATTTTTGCATGCCTAGGATTGTCCGATCTCGGACGATCCCGACAGTGTTGCTCACTTGGTCATGCATTTTAAGCCGACGGGGTGTCCTCTTCATTCATTGCGGAATATGACGGAACATTATGCCTATGTGAAGATGGTTGACGCTCACGCTAAGGTCCGCTGATTCAAACTTTTGATCTTAGATTCTTACCTTCTTATCATGTATGCTTTGCTGTGTCTTCAGGCTATGGAAGCTAATTGTGGGAACCGAAATTCACCTACTGTCGATTTCCGTAAGATAAGGAAATTTAGGAAAACCCTAATTTTCCAGAGGAACCGGATCTCTGCAAAAGCCAACGACAAGTAACCAAATAAATGCGGGAAAATATGAAAAACGTAATAAAACGAATTTATAGAAACAGTAGATCTTATTTCGATTTCGCGTAAGAGCGTTGCGATCATTACAAGGGTTTACAAAGGCTTTGGCCGCAGGGCCATCAGCGAGTTATCAACATAAAAAACTTAAACCTAATCGAGTCGCAGCTCGATAACAAAAGACGGAAAAAAATAAGAAAAAAGATTTGATTGATTTCGGACTGAACCTTATGAAAGGCTGCCTACGTACCCCTTTTGAGGATCAACTCGAACGTAGTTCAGTTGATAGAGCTGGACCAGAGATCGAACTGCCTGGGCGAGTTCGTCTAGTAATTGAGCGTTAGTCATAGAAACCGAACTTGTCGAGAAAAAAGCCTAAGTTTCTAAGTGCGGAAAATTCTAAGTCTAGAAAAGTTGTAAAAGTCTCAGATGAGAGCTCTGAAATTCGTCCCCAGCTTCTGCCATATGCATCTTGCTTATATACTCCCTTCCTAGGCGGTTTAGTCTTTCCATTTCGCCCAGATTCGAGTTTATCAAGAATCTTCCATTTGTGTTTATCTTTCGTTTTTCCCGCGGAAATCTTCTATTTATCTTCAAACTTGACATTTATCTTCAATCTTGACATTTATCTTCCTTCTGTGGGTAAATCATCAAAACGTGACCGTATCTTCGAGCTGGATTTCGTTAAGATCGCGAGATGGGCTTTTTATCGCGTTTTAGGACCTTCTGAGCCATTTTGCGATAAATCCGTTTTGCGACTTTATATGAGATCGTTTCCTGATCCGATACCGTTTTTAATAAATTTTCCCGAGTTAATCGTAAAGTTTAGCTATGTTCGTTTCTCGGTTAATCGTTGCCGTTTTTACGATTCACTCGACGTTTTTTTATTAAAAACGCGTTTTTACGATTTTTATGAAAAATCTCGAATAAATCGTATAGTTTAGGCAATGTCTGGTGTTTCGTTTAACCGTCGCCGTTTTATACGATTTCCTCGAGCTCTTTTTGAGAAAACAAAGTTTTATTGTTTTTATCATAAAACTCGAACGGTACGATGGATTGTTACGAAACGAGAGACATTTCGACCGTGGTTCAGGAAATGATCGTGTCAAAGGACGTAAGCTTTGAATCGGGGATTTGGGAGATCAAGGCTTGGGATGGTCGGCTCGACGTACGGCGAGCCGAACCGGACCGGTTCAACTCGCCGTTCGGCGAGCTACCCGGGAAGCTTCTAGCTCGCCATTCGGCGAGATAGTCGTGACGAGACTAGCTTGCCGAACAGCGAG
Source organism: Eruca vesicaria subsp. sativa (assembly GCA_932364175.1). Lineage (NCBI taxonomy): Eukaryota > Viridiplantae > Streptophyta > Magnoliopsida > Brassicales > Brassicaceae > Eruca > Eruca vesicaria. The sequence continues at coordinate 104,583 of CAKOAT010987376.1, read as the reverse complement.
CAGTCGTGACGTGACTAGCTCGCGTTTTACGGCGGTTTCGGTTTTTCGCGGTTTTATAAAATGGCTTCTCGAGTTTTATAAAACGATTTCTCGAGTTTTATAAAACTATTCTTCGAGTTTTATAAAAAGATTTCTCGAGGTTTATAAAACGTTTTCTCGAGTTTTATAAAACAGCTTCTCGAGTTTTATAAAACTATTCCTCGATTTCTCGAGTTTTACAAAACGATTTCTCGAGTTTTACAAAACTATTTCTTGAGTTTTATAAAACGATTTCTTGAGTTTTATAAAATGATCTCTCAAGTTTTATAAAACGGAAAATTCTTTTATAAAATGATTTCTCGAGTTTTATAAAACGATATCTCGAGTTTTATAAAACGATCTCTCGAGTTTTATAAAACGAAAACTTCTTTTATATAACGATTTCTCGAGTTTATAAGACGATCTCTCAAGTTTTATAAAAAGTATTTTATTTTTACTTTTGCGGAGACTTTTAGCCATTGATTCCGTCGTGATCGATTTTGACACCAACAGTTAGCCCCCCAGCTCGCTAGAATCTTGAGCTTCTAGCGTAAGGTTCCTGCGAGTGGCTAGCCATTTTTAGTTAAGTTAGGCGGAATTAATGGTTGGAATGGTCCGTTGAGAGTGATCTTTCCATTCTCCAGAAAGTGGAATGCGTTTAAGATTAGGGCTGCGCCTTGTGAAGGCTGCCTACGTACCCTATTGAAGGGATCAAGCCTTTCGTAGTTCGTTTGGAGTTAAGTTTCGTATGACCTGTTTTGCAGTGAGACCTTTACAGTCTAGTTATGTGTCGTGTAGAAATTATCGAGCATATTGATGTCAATGGCATCAATTTGCGTTTTTTAAGAGCGTATTTTTATTCGTATGAATGTAGCAGGAAGAATATGAGTTGATATTGAGGGAGGTCCGCGAGTTGTCGTCTCGCATTCCTTTTCCTTTGTGGATCGCCTCGTTCGTTTGCTCGTTTTAGGATGTCTAGTAAATCGAGTGAGCGTTTAGATATAGACGAAGAGACATGCCTTTAGGATCTCGATTCATGCCTTGAGACGTTAGAGACCAGTGTGCTGGGTTTAGGGCAAGACCTAGGTTTATTTTCGGATTGAGGCTATGCGATGACTATTCGGCTTTCGTTTTGCCTGTTGCGGTTTTAACCTGATTCCATACCGATTTAGAATCCGCGATAGGTTCTCGGCTTATACGATTCGTCTGGTTGGAACCGAGCATCTCACTGGGAACAATTTCTAAGTTGCCCGGAAGTTCTGACAAAAGTTTGGATTTGTTTTATAGCGCTATTACCCTTGTGTCGGGTGTTCGAGAGCTATCTATGCGAGATAACTTAAGTTTGTTTAGGACTGTTGCGAGTTTTTTTGTGATCAGCAACAAACTTTCTAGGCGATAGATGTTTACGTTGTTTGGGCCTTCGCGAAGGATATGTATGTTAAGAAGTTTTGCGTATTTTATAGTCGCGGACGGACTGTTAGGTCTTCCAAGAAAATGACTTTATCGAGGAAGGTATTTTTGTCGAAAAACTATTCTCCGGGCATCTGCGACGTCTCGCAGTGCCGAAAGTTGGTTTTTATTTTATATGCCGCGTTTCATGTTTGAAACGTTTGTGAGCTTGAAGATGTTGCGCAATGTCGGAAGGATTTTGCCTTAACCCAGCTTTGCGGAAACACTTTGACTTGCTTGCGAACATTCGCAGCCAAAACTTATGTTCCTGTTTGGATGTCAGGTAGTTTTATGATTTGTGCTAGAGCAATTAGGACCGAGAGGTCGCGTAAGTTGTTTCCCCAAAACGAAACGTTTTTCGTTACGGTGCTTTGTGAAGTGTTGACCCTCCGAGATTCATACGGCTTCAGGAGCTCTATTACGAGCGTTTTCTTACACGTCGGATTTTGTAGGAAACTTGCTTCGAAAATAGAGTGAATCGTGAGAATACAGAACTTAGCCGATTTTCGACAAGTTTGCATTATCCGTTGATTGTATTGGCTTGGCGTGAAGGTTGTATTTAGCCGTATAACCAAGGGCGTTTTACATTGTCCGTTAATTGTTTTGGCTTGGCGTGATGGTTGTATTCAGCCGCATAGCCAAGGACGTAGGTGGTAAGGGATTAGACCATGACACCTTTGTGCTATCAAGTCGAGTCGGTTTGTAGACTTGGACGCGGTCATCGAGGCGAAGTGTGATCGGATAAGTGCCAAGTAGCGTTTGTCGAGATTGATATGCCAAGTATGCTCATGGTTGTAGAAAACGTTTTTCCGTTTTAGGTTCGATTTACACGATGAAGATTTCGTATAATCTTTCCTTCGTTCGTACGGAAGTTGTTTCTTTTTTACTCGAGGGAGACAGAGCCTAAGAAGGTCGATGCAGAGCTCGTGCGGAGTCGTTCGCGGGGCGGTCTCATTCTCGGATGTAATCGGGAGGAGCGAGAGCGGATGCTCGTGAACCGAAGAGCTAATGAACGAGATCTTTAAGATCGTGGCGCCAGGAAGCAAAGTTTAGATTGGTAGCTCAGTGCCGGATCGTATAGCCTGGTTTTCGCTATAAGGTAGGTACTCTTCGCAAAACCTGTTATGTTTACTTTCAATAGTTACTTCGTTATGACATGATCCTGACTATACGAAGGATTTTTTGCGTAAGTAACGGGCGATGACGCATTGTTTTCCGCAGATTTTTTCGAGAAACCTTTCCGCTTAGTTTTTGATTATTTGGTGATATTTTTTCGGGGTCACTTGCGGAGTTTTACTAAACGTTATTTTACCGAGATCTAGTCGCAAAATGTCAGGCGGAATGAATCACATGACCAGCAATAGGATCGGTCGGTGAAAACAGAGGACGTGTTCTCTATTGCTGCTGTGTGTTCTCGATTTTTCATTTTGCCGCAAATGTTTTTGATATTATTCTGTGACTCACTTGATTCGATGGAAAATGATAGCAATGTTTTGACGCCTAAAGATCTTTATGACTTCGGCAAATTATCGAGTTTCACCCTAAAGTTTCGCAGAGATTTTCTAACCGCATGATTGCAATGAGAGATGTTGTATAGTCCTCGAGATTATTTCCCAGACGGTTTGGATCAGTCTTTAGCGCTAAGACGGTTTTTAGAATGTTGTTTGATTTTTGGATGATTTCGACGAGGCGTCGCATCGTCCGAATATTTTCTGCTTATTTTTGCGAGAGTTTGCTGTATAGAAAGTGTTTTTTTGATGCGAGGAAAAATGTTTGGCGAAAGAAGAAAGACGAGTTTTCTTTGAAGGATTGGGATGATTGACAATCCGGGTCGATTAAAGACCATGGTGGATTGGCGATGATTTGGAGTATGTCTGATTTACGAAACTTTCTAGGAGCGAATCGGTTTTAAGACGACGTCAGCGTCTCTATCCCCTTCTTTCTTTTAGGAAATGAGTACGTTCGAATGCGTGGCGATTTCTCGGTTGTACGAGAGATTGGATTGGTTTGCGAGTTATGCCTTAGTTTCATCGATGATTTGGAAACACCTATTCTTCGTTCTTCGTCTTTTGACTTACTTTTGTATGAATCGGTCTTCGACGAAATACCAACGAGAGTTTCGGAGTGAGGAAGGGATTTCATCGTCCGAGTTTATGTTTTTGTTTCTTCGTACTGCTGGTTTTTCTTAACCGACTAGGTGGACTTTGTATATCGATAAATCAATCACGTGTTTATGATTGGATATTTTCGACTTTGCATGGCAGAGTTTCGTAAAACCGAATTGCGTTTAGAGAGTTCAGATCTTTCGTATAGTTTAGGCAACTTTGGTGTTAAGTCGACCGTTGCCGTTTTAGACGATTGATTCGAACTTATACGAAAAAACAAGTCTTTGCGGTTTTTGTTGTAAAATATCGATGGACATTCCGATTGAGACGAAACGAGAATCAGCGCGATCAAGACTCGAGAGAAAAACTCGAGGATTGGTTCAGCTCGACGTAGGGCGAGTCGGGTGAACTCTTTCAGCTCGCCGTGTGGTGAGATGGATGGTAAGAACCGTTGGAGCAATGTCAGCGACTCTTGGGCTAGCTAGGCGCTTGGTTCAGCTCGCCGTATGGCGAGCTAGCCAGCTCGACGTACGGCGAGCTAGTCCTGAACGGTTCAGCTCGCCGTATGGAGAGCTAGTTCAGCTTGGCCAAGTCGCCGTATGGCGAGCTAGGCCATAAGAACCCTTGGGGCTTGGTTCAGCTCTACGTTCGGCGAGCTTAGCCAGTTGGGCGAGCTAGGCACTTGGTTCAGCTCTACGTTCGGCGAGGTAAGACGTTTAGTTTAGCCCTACGTTCGGCGAGCTGAGCCAGCTGGCTCAGCTCTACGTTCGGCGAGCTAAGAAGCTTGGTTTAACTCTACGTTCGGCGAGCTGAGACGCTTGGTTCAGCTCTACGTTCGGCGAGCTAAGACGCTTGGTTTAGCTCTACGTTCGGCGAGCTAAGACGCTTGGTTTAGCTCTACATTCGGCGAGCTGAGCCAGCTGGCTCAGCTCTACGTTTGGCGAGCTAAGACGCTTGGTTTAGCTCTACGTTCGGTGACCTAAGACGCTTGGTTTAGCTCTACGTTCGGCGAGCTAAGACGCTTGGTTTAGCTCTACGTTCGGCGAGCTGAGCCAGTTGGCTCAGCTCTACGTTTGGCGAGCTAAGACGCTTGGTTTAGCTCTACGTTCAGCGAACTGAGACGCTTGGTTCAGCTCTACGTTCGGCGAGCTAAGACGCTTGTCGCGGGTGATCTCGATTCGTCGAGTTGACTTGTTTTCAACGTAGAATCTCAACGGAAAGTCCGATTGAGACGAAACGAAAAGCTGTACGATCGTGATTGGAATAGGATCAGGCTTAGGATCCCAAGAATTGTGTCCAACTCGCCATTGGGCGAGCTGGTCAAACCTTCACACGTTGATATTTCTCCGATTTGGTTACGGGGTTTGATTGGTTTTATCGTTGCCCTTTTCGTTAGACGGAGAAATCACGAGCTCGTTTCGTGATATTTCCGTGGTGAAGAGTCGCGATTAAGTTTTCGATTTTATTAATTACTACAGCGTTTGCGTGAGCGTTGGCTATAGGAGCAGTCGCTGCTAGAGTTGTTTTACCAGTGTTTTTGCGAGTTGCGACTTTGTCTTTCATATATCCAGACATCGTTTTGATCAAGTGTTTTGCGTCTATGAGTAAGAGTAATCCGACCCCCCCTCCTTCTAGTGCCAAACTGTGGGAACCGAAATTCACCTACTGTCGATTTCCGTAAAATAAGGAAATTTAGGAAAACCCTAATTTTCCAGAGGAACCGGATCTCTGTGAAAGCCAACGACAAGTAACCAAATAAATGCGGAAAAATATGAAAAACATAATAAAACGAATCTATAGAAAAAGTAGATCTTATTTCAATTTTGTGTAAGAGCGTTGTGATCATTACAAGGGTTAACAAAGGCTTTGGCCGCAGAGCCATCAGCGAGTTATCAACATAAAAACCTTAAACCTAATCGAGTCGCAGCTCGATAACAAAAGACGGAAAAAGATAAGAAAAATGATTTGATTGATTTCGGACTGAACCTTATGAAAGGATGCCTACGTACCCCTTTCGAGGATCAAGTCGAACGTAGTTCAGTTGATAGAGCTGGACCAGAGATCGAACTGCCTGGGCGAGTTCGTCTAGAAATTGAGCGCCAGTCATAGAAACCGAACTTGTCGAGAAAAAAGCCTGAGTTTCTAAGTGCGGAAAATTCTAAGTATAGAAAAGTTAAAAAGTCTCAGATGAGAGCTCTGAAATTCGTCCCCAGCTTCTTCCTTATGCCTCTTGCTTATATACTCCCTTCCTAGGCGGTTTAGTCTTTCCATTTCGCCTAGATTCGAGTTTATCGAGAATCTTCCATTTGTGTTTATCTTTCCTTTTTTCCCGCAGAAATCTTCTATTTATCTTCAAACTTGACATTTATCTTCAAACTTGACATTTATCTTCCTTCAGTGGGTAAATCGTCAAAACGTTATCGTATCTTCGGGCTGAATTTCGTTAAGATCGCGAGATGAGCTTTTTATCGCGTTTTAGGACATTCCGAGCCGTTTTGCGAAAAATCCGTTTTGCGACTTTATGTGAGATGGTTTCCTGATCCGATACCGTTTTTAATAAATTTCCAGAGTTAATCGTAAAGTTTAGCTATGTTCATTTTTCGGTTAATCGTTGCCGTTATTACGATTCACTCGACGTTTTTTATTAAAAATGCGTTTTTACGATTTTTATGAAAAATCTCGAATAAATCGTATAGTTTAGGCAATGTCCGGTGTTTCGTTTAACCGTTGCCGTTTTATAGTATTTCCTCGAGCTCTTTTCGAGAAAACAAAGTTTTACGGTTTTTATTGTAAAACTCGAACGGTAAGATGGATTGAGACGAAACGGGAGACATTTCGACCGTGGTTTGGGACATGATCGTGTCAAAGGACGTAAAACTTGAATCAGAGATTTGGGAGATCGAGGCTCGGGATGGTCGGCTCGATGTACGGCGAGCCGAACCGGACCGGTTCAACTTGCCGTTCGGCGAGCTACTCGGGAAGCTTCTAGCTCGCCGAACGGCGAGCCAGTCGTGACGTGACTAGCTCGCGTTTTACGGCGGTTTCGGTTATAAAACGATTCTTCGAGTTTTATAAAATGATTTCTCGAGTTTTATAAAACAATTCCTCGATTTCTCGAGTTTTACAAAACGATTTCTCGAGGTTTATAAAACGATTTCTCGAGTTTTATAAAACGATTCTTCGAGTTTTATAAAATGATTTCTCGAGTTTTATAAAACGATTTCTCGAGTTTTATAAACAGCTTCTCGAGTTTTATAAAACAATTCCTCGATTTCTCGAGTTTTACAAAACGATTTCTCGAGGTTTATAAAACAATTTCTCTAGTTTTATAAAACGATCTCTCGAGTTCTATAAAACAGAAACTTCTTTTATAAAACGATTTCTCGAGTTTTATAAAACAATTTCTCGAGTTTTATAAAACGATCTTTCGAGTTTTATAAAACGGAAACTTCTTTTATAAAACGATTTCTCGAGTTTTATAAAACGATCTCTCGAGTTTTTAAAAACGATCTCTCGAGTTTTATAAAACGATCTCTCAAGTTTTATAAAACGTATTTTTATTTTTACTTTTGCGGACACTTTTAGCCATTGATTCCGTCGTGACTGATTTTGACACCAACACTAATAATGAGTTCTCTGCGACTTTGGAGAAGCGTTTGCGGAATATTCCTCAAGCTGATGAGCGATACGAAGTCAAGAAGGTCGTTCGGGAGCTGAATCTCAGTTTAAATATGGCCCAAGACAGGGAGCGTGCCAACTTTGTTCAATTGACGGCGGTCGAAAAGTTAGGAAACCAGGCTGCTTCTATTGATGCTCGTCTTTGGGTCGTCAGGTTGAATGGAAGTCGGGTTTAGAGCAAGTTTCCGCGTTGGAGATGCAGATCGAATCCTTGACAATGAATCATGCCGACGAGTTTCATCGTGCGACTTACGATGCTAAAAAGACTCTAGCTGATAGCTATCTAGACGTGTTAATATCTTTGAAAGAGAAATGGGAGAAGAAGAAAGCTGCAGTGGATTGCGTGATTCATTTGAAGGAAGGAGGTTATGGCTAACATCGAGCTCATTAAGGAGATAATGAACAACAATCTGCTTGCTTCCGATGAGCTGTCGTGTCTTCGAGCTAAAGAGGTCAAACTAGGGGCCGAACTTGATGCAGCATCGGTATCGGATTTTTCAGTTGGGAAGTTGGACCTCCCTCTAATTTCTGAGGATTTTCCTGAGGACTTCTTTTCTAAGGTCTCTCCTGATGGAGAGGAATCTGGTGGCGAGCAAGAGCGTAACGAGGATTTCTACGAAGATGGCGAGTTTGATGCCGATGAGTAGTTTATTTTTATTTTTGTTTCCTTTTGTTGTTTTTCTCTAGAGACATGTTAAAGGGTTGCGAATAATCATTGTTTGTTCATGCAATTTTTAGTTTACCGCGAGTTTGCAACCTTTTTTATTTCTGAGTGGTAGATCGACTTCAATAAATATCGTATCGATGAGTTGTGTTTGAGTAATGATTTTACTATCCTGAAGCGCCGTGTTTTTTGGCGGGGTCCTAACTGTTTCTAAATACTTGATCAGGATCTCTTCATGCAGTTAAATCGAATTATGGGAATGAGAATTTATCTTTGTTTATCATCAGACGGTTGTTGGTATACAACTTTTCATTCTACATGAAAGAAGAAAGGTGTATTGATGTAGATATGTGGCTTCCTAATCCAAATTTGATCTCTTTGTGAAAAATTGGTTTGTGATGAGTGACTGAACTCGGGTCGTGAGCTGCCTACGTACCTTCGTCGAGGGATCAAGTCTAAACGTAGTTTGATTGTTTCTCCGGTAATCAGGGTCGTGTTTTTCGATTTGCTCGTGTACGTGAGTACGATTCTTGTTTTTCTTGAGGCTTCTTGGTTGGTCCTATGGATTTGGCTCGATGACTTTGAAGCTCGTGAGGTAGCAGGTTCTGGAGTTCTACTGGCTTCCCTTTATAGTTTCGATTCCTTTTGGCGTAGGGAATTTTAGGTATTGATGGTAAGTTGATGGTACTGCTTTCATGCTGTACAACCGTGGTCTCCCGAGGATAGCGTTAAATGTAGCAGTTCGATCGATGACGATAAATCCGACGACCATTCTTACGTCTCCGGTGGTTACAGCGAGTTTGATGGATCCGAGGGAATAAATGGTCTCTCCTTCGAATCCGATTAGTGGGGTTCTCTCTTGTTTGAGGAGTGTTTTGGTGAATCCCATCCTTTTGAATTCGTCGTAGAAGAGTACCTCCACAGAACTTCCAGTATCGATCATGATTCTGGATAGTTCACGTCCTCCGACATTGAGTCGTATAACGAGTGCGTCATCGTGTGGTTTGGAGAGGTCGGCGGTTTCATTTTTGTCGTAGGTGATTTCATGGTCAGAGCCTGATATAGGTTCTCGTATGCCAATGCTACTTTCTGTTCTTTGTCGGTGCGTTTTGATAGAGTTGACTGAGTTACAGAATTTAGATCCTCTGTAAATGAAGCCGATTCTTTTTTTTTTTTTTTTTCTGGTGACATGCGGGGGAGTACCATTTTTTGGTTAGGTCGGCTGGTGGTGTCATTGCCCCCCGGACAGATTAGGTTTGAGAAAACGCGGGCTGTGCTTTTTTCATATGTATCGGTTTCTCCAGCAGCCATCGAATCGTGTTGAATTTGTTGTTCTTCTCCAGCCTATAGTGGTATCTGGTTGTTCGGTTAAAAGAGGAGAACATGTCCTTTCGAGTTCTTCCGAACCTCGTATCGTCACTGTGACATCGATGTTTAATCGTTCCGCGTCTTGTCTTAGTGTCTTTTCACATTTGGATCCCCATAGGATCATGTAAACTCTTTTCTTTGGGGCTGGAGGAAGAGATTCTGGTGACTCAGGCTCGACTTCTCTACTTCGCTTGGCCTTTCGTTTGATTTTTGGGATCGTTGGAACTTCTTCTTCTTCTGTGTTCAAGACGTTCTCTTTGTTTCCCTCCTTGTTTTGGAGTACTTTATATACCATGGTTTTGACCCACTTTTAACCATGTTATTTATATGATTTTATAATATATATATATATATATATATATATATATATATATATATATATGTGTGTGTGTTTTCGAGTCTATTAGGTATGTTTTCAGGTTCATGAGCATTTTGGAGTAAAGTGATGATTTAGGTGCCCTTATGGACTTAAAAGAGAGTTTTCCCGAGATAACTATAAAGATCAGACAACAAGGTCGATATCCAGAGATACATATCGATCGATACACATCCTGTGTAATCGATCGACGACGCTTCCGTAGAAGAAGACGAATTGAGATACTCCATCGATCGATATGAAGCGTGAAGAACAAGTTTACTCGGCTTTGAAGCCCAAGTTCTCTCAATATTACAAGATTACCCCTGATGAGTTTTTAACCTAATGGAACTCATATTTATAGTTATGCCTATGTGTTTTGGCTAGACATGCTTTTTGTGCTCTTTATACCTTTAAATGCTTTTTACCTTTGAATGCTTTTTGTGTTCTTAGTTCTTTGATTTATTCTTTTCATCTTATTTTCGTTTTCATAAAAGGTTATAGAATTCTATATTTAGAAGAACAAACAAAGATATTTGTTGTTTAAAAGAACAAAGAGTTCAGTGTTCTAATCTTATGAATTTCTATTATTACCTTGTTGCTATGAATCACTTAGCCATGTCTGAGTAGATTCTCACTTGTTAGATTTGGGGTTCAAATAGTTATGAGGGATTAGCCCCAACTATGGATTGTCGAGTTGTGATATTCATTATCCTAGTGAACTCTAATGCTTACTCTAGAATAGCTAACGAGAGTATGATCATAGAATGATTTAACCTTGTTAATCATCATCCTGAAATCATCTAGTATAAGCTGAGGTCCTCTTGGGACGTGCGAGAGCCGGTCTATGATCTTGGTGAACACATATTCAATTCGATCTAAATCTATATCGATCGATACTCCTATAGAGTGATCGATCGACGGCAACCAATATCGTCTGAAATCGCTATCAAACCATTGGTCGATATTGTCGGCAGTCAGATCAATGGACGAGTCTAAAAGCGATTGCTAATAGACTTATCTAAGAGTTGAAGTTCCAAGATATTAAAGACATCTATAGCATTATAATCCTGATTATTTGAATAGCAACCTTGAATCTAACTACCTTCTTTTATTGTTTAAAACCTAAACTAATTCTCTTGAGCAACTCACCATTGCTCACAACTGCAATTTAGTTTTAAACCTTAATTAACCTAGCATAATCACTTAGGATTATATATTTTGTGTTCCTTAGTTCCTTGTGGATTCGATCCCTAAGTACTACAACTGAACCTCTTATTTGAGAGAGTAATTCACTCCTTAGGGTAATTTGAGTGATATCAAATTTGGCGCCGTTGCCGGGGAACTAAGATCGCCATTAGTTTTAATCTGATTAGGTCTAGGTTATTTTTCTTTTTACTGCTTAATCATCTTCTGACACAAAAATAATTTTCTTGTCTTTTTCATGTACATGCCCAGCAGTACTAGAAGCAACAAGAACAACCAACTTGTGTACTCAGAAGACCCCCACAGTTTGGAACGTAGCATCCGCAGAGACTTACGTTCCGCATCGATCGACATCATTAATAGTTCGTCGACCGATACTCGCTTACCACAGTCGACCGAGACACCTTCTTCGACGACCGATACTCGCACCTTTTCATCGATCGACATCAACAACCGTTCGTCGACCGAAATCCTTCACCCGACATCGATCGATATACTTCACCTCACATCGATCGATACTAACCGGCGGGACATGGTAGCGACATTATTCTCACTGCTGATGAGAATGGAGACCTGCGTGATCAAGATGGTCACCTGCGTAATGCAGCAGGTCAGAAGCTGAATGCTCAGAAGGAGATCATTCCTTAGAAAGAAACTGCACCTACAGACCTCATTCAACCTGTAGAAGAGGCTAACAGAGCTAGAAATTTGGCTGACTACAACCGTCCGGATCAGTTTTATACAAACTGATCAGCCATCCTCCTTCCTGCTATTCAGAGAGGAGATTTCGAGCTCAAGCCGCAGTACTACACACTTGTAGGACAGATACCCTTCTGTGGGTTGTCCCATGAGCATCCTATGGACCATCTGGAGAGGTTCGAGGATCTCATAACTGTCATCAAAGCCAATGGAGTCCCTCAAGACTATCTTCTCTGCAAGCTTTTTAAATACTCTCTATCTTGAGAAGCTTTGCAATGGCTGAGACAACTACCACCAGGCTCTCTTACAACCTGGAGCGACATCAAAAACGCATTCCTGCATAACTTCTTTGATGACTCACGCGCTAAAGAATGGAGGAGAAAAATTGCTACATTCACTCAGGATCCTGGAGAATCATTTAAAGACACATGGAACAGATTCAAATCCTAACCAGCGAGATTGTCCACACCACGGATTCAACAACGTGCAACTGCTCTGCACTTTCTATAGAGGCATCACTCTGAAGTATCAGATGGCTCTTGACACAGCTAGTGAAGGGAATTTCACCACCTGGAATCCTCAAGAAGCTGTGAAGTTGATTGATAACTTAGCTTCAAGCAACATCACAAAGAACATCGTGAAGACAAAAGCTACATCATTCCTTGGGAAAGAACATGTCAATGAAGTGCAAGCACAACTGGATAATGTTCAGAAGTTACTAAACAAGCAGATTTGCTCAGTGGAGGATGCAGAAACTGCAGCTGAAGAGGAATACACAGAAGAAGATGTGAACTGGATCAATGGAGCTTGATTTCAGAGGTCTGGTAACCAAGGAGGATACAGAAACTTTGCAGGACAGAAAAACAACTTCAACCAGAGTTCACAGAAGCCTACCAACTACATCAGCAGCAACCTCAACAACAACAGGAGTTATGGAAACTCATACTACTCAAATCCACCCCCACCCACCCAAGACAGTAAGCTAGAAGAGATGCTAGACAAGGTTCTTGAGAGTCAGCAGAAACTTCAATGGAAAATTCGACTCTGTCTACACCAACCTCAACACCAAGCTTGATGTCTTAAGAACCTATGTGAAGAAGTTGGAGACTCAGGTGGATCAGACAGGAGAAGCACTAAAGAAGCAAGAAATTTTAGCAAAAGGAATGGGAGAGTTTGCAACTCTCCATGATGTGCATGCCATCCTGGATGATGACTTTTGGTAGAAGCTGCAAGATTCTGAAGATGACAGCGAGCCAGACTACGAATTAGAATACTATCGATCGATATCATCTCCTGAGCATCGATCGATACCTTCCAGAGTACATCGATTGATAGACTTTGACGAGTGTCGATCGATGGACTTAGACGAAGCCTCTTACTAGTGCAGTGCCGTCAAGATTATGTCACACGAAGCCTTCGCAGCACGACACCCGCATCCACCCATCCCTATCAAAATCGATATACATGACATCGATCGACATCAACACTCTCCAATCGATCGACATGAAGACCGTGATATCGACCGACCCACTCCTGTCATTGTCGATCGATACACAGTACCCCAACGTCCGTGCAACTTCCAAAGATCGACGTTGCACGACTTGATGCACTTCGGGAGCAGTCTAGAACTTCTAGTACCCTTCCCACCACCATCATGAAGAGATCCACATACATTTTTGAGCCCATGGACACAGACAAGGAAAATCATGGCAGAGTTTTCAGAAAAAGGAAAGAGAAAATCCCCAAGCTTTATAAAAGGGAAGCTAATAAGAAAGAATTGTCAAGCTTCAGAAAGAGAGTTCTGAGAATACCTAAAGAGCACTACAAGTAATATGGACATTCTTAGCACGAGTTTTATGCTATGGTAGATGTATGATAGCGAATTCATAAATGCTATGTATGCGGCAGCCATTATAGGTACCCCCTTTATAATATCATTTTTTTAAATGCTATGAAATATGCAGATACGATAGCAATACTCGAATGTTGTTATTAGTTTAACTATATCACTATTTTTTTGCTACAAAATGATTACGATTCATATATTTGTGTTATGATAGGTCATTTTCCAATAAAATAAAATGAATTATAATTAAATAATAATAATTGAAAATTAAATCGATTTTTTTTTTATAATTAAAAATAAAATAAATTTTATTTATAAATAAAATTGATGTACAAATTTATTCTTGTTTACAAAACCAAATCAGAAATTAAAATAAAATCAAACCACTACAATTTTCCTATCTCGGTTTACACTAAACCAAATAAAAAAAGAAGCAAAAACCTAAACCTAAAAAAAAAAAAGACTCCAGCCGCCTTGATTTTCTATCTCCTCCAGCCTCTGGCTCTGTCTTCTCTCCGACCACCTCTTCGCCTCCGGATCTGTTCTCTCTGCTTCAACCTTGATCAAAGAACAATCCAAAGTAGCAGACTTTAACAACTACAAATACCACTACAATCCAACAATGTTAAGAGATGAAGAGAAGTAAGAAGAAGTGAGAGGAGGGGGAAGAGAGACCTCGGTGATGGAACAGAAGAGAGACCTCCAGTCACCTCGTCTCTTCAAGCCTCTTGTGCATCCTCCAACTTCCTTTACCAAAAAACAAATTGAAATCAGATTCAAAGGAGAGAGAGAGAGAGAGAGAGATGGCAGATGGTGGTGGTGACGAATCTGAAAGACGGATGGTGGTGGTGACGAATCTGAAAGACTGATGGTGGTGGTGACGAATCTGAAAAGCGAAGGTGGTGGTGGTGATGAATCTGAAAAGCGAAGGTGGTGGTGGCGGATGAGAAAGATGGCGATAGTGGTGGTGGTTGTGGTGGTGACGAGTGAATGAGCGGTGGTGGTGGTGACGACTGAATGAGCGGTGGTGGTGGTGATGAGTTCAAATGTGAGAAAGAGGCGTGAGAGAGAAAGAGAGATTTGTGTGTTAGGTTTAGAATTGTTATCCATGTAGTATAGAAACTGACCAATAAGAAAGAAGGTAGAGGATAACCAACTAATGATTTGTAACCATGGATTAAAATAATTGATAGATTTGTAACCCTTGGATTAAAGTAATTGATGGATTTGTAATCTTTGGATTAAAACAATTGTAGGTTAGTGATTTATTTTTGATGGTTAAAGTATATTTATATGGAACTATATTTTTTGATAAAATATTAAACTTGTACGTTTGATACAAAGTTGAAAAGTTTTAAATTGAGATTTTATAGTTATATAAAATGTTATGATTAAGAGTAAGATTTAGATTTATGATCTAAGATTTGAATGTTGGAATATGAGATTTATGGTATGATTTATGTTTTTGGATTAGAGTATTGTATGTATAGTAAAGTTTAGTGTATATGGAATATAAAGTTTTGAGTAAGGGATTTGTGTTGAAGATAAGATCTAAAAATAAAGTTTAGTGTTTTAAATTTTAAAATATAAGATTTCATGTTTAGATTTATGATTTGGGGTATAGGGTTTATGTTATAGTTTAGGGTTTAGAGTATAGTATTTGAGGTTTAAATTATGATTTGAAATTAAATTATGAATTTAAATTTAAGATTTAAGTTAAATTATGAAAATAATAGAGTTTCAAGGTTTATATTTTGGGGTTCGGGTTTAAAAGCATTTTAGGGTTTAGGGTTTCAAGCATGTACAAAAAACGTGGTAAACCGTGGCATTATGTGGCTATTTTATAAAGAGTTTAAAAAGATTTCGTAGCTAAATCATAGAAAGAAGATATTCTTTATAAAAAAAAATTTTGCCTTTCAATATTTGATAATAATTTGATATTTCAGTTTGGAAATATTAGATTAATATGAAGATTATCATTTTCGTCATCATTTTAAAAATTTGTATGTTTACACCGAATGTATAGTTTATGTTTGAAGTTATGATTTATGATATAGAGATTGATTAAAGATTAAGGATATGTATTTAGGAAATTATAGTTTAAGATTAAAAAGATTAAATTTTAAATTTTATTTTAAGATTTGAAGTTATAATGTGAAAAGACTATAGTTTTAGGAGTTGTGTTTAGAGTTTAGGGTTTAGAACCATGTTTAAAGTTTAGGGGTTCAAATCACTTTTCTTAGCATTATAAAAATGCTATTATAAGTATTTCATAGTTTTATTAAGCCGCTTAAATAATATCTTTGGCGCTTAAATCTAAATTACCGCTAAATATTGGCGAAACTGATGATTTTATTTTTCCGCTCACGTAATTTTCAAAATAGTATTTGTTAAGTGCTATTGTAAATTTTTTTCTATCATAGCGTTTATCTAATGCTATTATATAATACGAAAATTTCTAAATCAACTACGATAGCAGTTTAGTAAAACGTGCTATAACAATGTGCTATCAATGTAGACAATTTTTGTAGTGGAGAAACCCTTTGAAGAAGCCTACTTTTCACACAGATTGTGGATATTTTTCAGAGAAACCAGAGAGACAGAAGAAGACATCAAGAGAATGTTTCACCAAGTCAGAGACAGTCTAAAGAAGAAGAAGATCACCATGGAGAAGAAGAGTGATCCAGGGAAGTTCACAATACCATGTTCAATAAAAGGTGTTGAGTTCCCTCGTGCCCTCTGCGACACAGGATCAGGAGTTAGCATTCTACCCAAGATCATGGCAGACCATCTAGGTCTGAAGATAGAGCCTGCTGAAGAATCTTTCATCTTCGTGGATTGTTCTCAGCAGCACTCTGGAGGCATAGTTCGAAACCTTGAGGTACAGATTGGAGATGCCCTAATTCCTACAGACTTCCATGTCCTCGAGAACAAGCTCAACTTCAAGACATCTTTACAACTTGGAAGGGCTTTCTTAGCAACAGTTGGAGCTGTTTGTGACCTGAAATCCAATAAGCTCTGCCTAACCCTCATTAACCCTACCATCCACTACAATCCTGTTCCAGTCATCAAGTTTCCAAGGACAGAGAGCCCAGCACTCGTAGCAACTAGTTTATGTTCCCACGAGTATGATTCAATGGCCGAGTACGAGACAGAGCAAGACGTATCGACCGACGAAAGCCATCTTCCATCGACCGATACTCGTCAACCAGAGTCGACCGACAGGCATACATGGTCATCGATCGACAGGCTATTTCAAGGCATCGAAGAGGAGTTTCCAGACGGCGACTTTTCACATAGATGATTGGGAGAACGATCATTACATTCCAGAACTTGCTAGTATCACTACTCGGGAGGAGTATGATGAAGATTATGAAGAGGAACGAGCCACAGAGTATAGATTTCTTCGGGAAGACGAAGACAGACCTCCTCTCCCATCATTCATCTTCAGAGCATCGATCGGCAGAGACCACCCTCCATCGACCGATATGCCCCAACAAAGATTGCTCAAAAGACGTTTCGAATCCACGAGCGACGACCTGTACGTCCCAGATGATCCATAAGACGGTGACTACTCAATTGGAAGTTGGGCAAGCAATTACCATGAAAGTTTCACAGTGGATACAGCACCTCTGACGCATGCGACCGAACCAGAAGCATACGTACCGATCGACAAGGAACAACACCCATCGATCGACACATCCCTCAACCAATCGACCGATGCACATTCCATCATATCGACCGATCCTACAATTACACCATCCGAGGTACAAACACATAATTTTGATTTTACATTACTAATTCCGGATGAATTTGGTATTTTCAGGGATCCAGATGGCCATGCACGAGCAATGGATGGAAGAATCATTCCAATATCAAAATAAGATGTTGCAGACATTCTTCAGATGGCCAACTCAACCTATCCAGAATTCCAACACACATCGATCGATACATGGAGAATCACATCGACCGATATACGTTGGGAATTTGGGAAACGAGCTTTCAGATCCGGGATTCGTCAGTTCTTATGGGAAAAGAAAGACGAATATGGTGTCTACAGAGATGAGAATGATTTCGCAAAAGGAGTAGATGGAGGCATCATACATGTTTCCAAAGAAGATATTGGGAAATTGCTAAATAGAGCCTCACTGATGGAGCGCTCTTGTTTACGTTTATCAGAGCACGCTAAACAGTTTGCTAAAGGAGTTCCAGTTTGCAAGCTCTACACACAAGCAGAGGTCACATACATGATCAATGGAAGAATTGGTGAACATAACTGGGAGATGACATCACTGAGGTCTGAACATGAAAAAGCCATAGCATCACTTCAAGGAGAATTACATTGGAATCAGACTGGCAATGACTTAGCTCGCAAAGAGAGGAACGCCCTGCAAGAAGAAGTGAATGCACTTCACGAAGAACTAGAATCTCAGAAACGGACATCGATCGATACTGCTGCAAAGGCATCGATCGATACTACCATAGACAAGCCTATCGAGTGTCACCTACAGGAGCTATCGATCGATGACCCACCCTGTACATCGACCGATATTCAAGCACCAGAACAGAGAAGAAACTGAGGATATCACAAGAGATATCTACAAAGCTATTGAAGCCTGTGGAGATGAAGCATACATATTACTTGACAAGATGTGGTTCCCGGTACAGAGTGACGTTCAAAGATTGGAATGCACAATAGAAGGAATTCAGAAGGAAATCGAATACATTCATAGACAGCTCGCGAATCGATCTGCACCATCCGCATCGATCGACGTGCCACCGAGGCCATCGACCGATAAGCCTCCTTCCAAATCGACCGATACAGCCCCACAAGGACCGGTCGATACTACCCCTTCCCGTGTGCAAAACATCCAAAACCTCAACACAATACAGCTGAGTGTTGATCTAGAACACACCTACAACAAGCTTGGACAACATGAATTCAGCATTGCGAGCATTGAGGAGTGGCTACAGAGAATCCACGATGAAGTACAAGGGTTGAAAGCTAGTATGACCAGAAGCGAGAAAGCCACAAGAACCTTTTTAACTTCATGGTTTGCAGAATCACAAGACAAGGAGGATACTTGTTTCCTAACAAGTACCTGCCACTCACCTCACTAGCCACCATACCTCAATAGTCAAGTTAAATGACTTTAACTAAGCGCTGAGTGGGAGGCAACCCACTATTAGGTATTTCCTTCCTTAGTTTTATTTTATTTTTACTTATTACTTTTGTTTTATTTATTTCAGAAGAGATGATACACGATCACTACCTCTATGGACCGATAAGATACTTTCTACATCGATCGACCCAAACCTATCTATGACGATCGATGAAGGTGACTCACCATCGATCGATACGAATTCCGGTCAGGTATATCATTCACAATTTTTGATATCAGTTATACATTATTTATTTATACCTTAACCCCGACTGGTTATACACTGAGGACAGTGTATGATTTAAGTCTGGGGGAGTGGAGATTACTGATGCTACTTTACCTTTTTGATCTCATTAAATGTTTTCATAATTGGTTTTATTGAGTCAAGAAGGGAAAAAAAGATTTCAAAATTTTACTTTTTATCTAACCACTCTTTAGCACCATTCTTAGAATTGTTGATTGCAGAAAGTACTATAGATGTTAAAGTGGATCATCAGTCACCTATGACAACACTTTTCATGATTGTTTGGAAGAACCAAAGCTGATTTCCAACCTAACCTGACATCTATTGCTTGTCTTGGGGCTTGGTATACAAGGGATCGAAATCCTCCTGCAAGTCTGGAAGGTAAAAGTCTTGATAATTTTGGTTTCCTTCTCTCCTTCCTTTGGCATCCCTAAAAGAGAAAAATAAAAGATTGAGATGATTTCTTGAGAGGCAGAGGGAGAGGTACATTACCCATGACCCCACTATTCTAATTCAAAGGAATGATCACACATTGTGGAAGCGATGGAGAGGTACATTATCCATGACCCCACTATTCGCCTACACTTTATCAAAAAAGACTACAAAAACTAGAAAGATCAATAAGATGATCATTTGATGTTCATTGGGATTGATATAAAAGAAAAAGAAAATTTGGGATTCAGAGAAGGGAGATATAGAGAGAAAAGAAACCAGAATGAGAATGCCTGAAACTTGCTTGAGTTGAATCCAAGTGTTCCTTGATCGATAGTCCAAAGGTAAAGCCTTCACTTTTATTTTATGCATAAATGAAATCAGTAAAGGGGATAGACAGACATGATTGCTAAGTTGATTGGCTAGATGAATTTGGTTGCTAAGCTAGGATATGGTATAATGTACTTCTGTAGTTAGTAATCTGAGATGTGGCTTGCAACAAAGTAGAGGTGATGATCTTAAGTAAAGATTTGATTGAGTCCCTGCTGTTTTTGAACTTCTTTCAAAGACTAACTATTGTGTTTGCTTGAGGACAAGCAAAAGGTTAAGTCTAGGGGAGTTGATATACCATGGTTTTGACCCACTTTTAACCATGGTATTTATATGATTTTATAATATATATATATATATATATATATATGTGTTTTGGAGTCTATTAGGTATGTTTTCAAGTTCAGGAGCATTTTGGAGTAAAGTGATGATTTAGGTGCCCTTATGGACTTAAAAGAGAGTTTTCCCGAGATGACTATAAATATCAGACAACAAGGTCGATATCCAGAGATACATATCGAACAATACACATCATGTATAGTTGATCGACGACGCTTCCGTAGAAGATGACGAATTGAGATACTCCATCGATCAGTGTACACCATGTACCATCGATCGATATGAAGCGTGAAGAACAAGTTTGACTCGGCCTTGAAGCCCAAGTTCTCTCAATATTACAAGATTGCCCCTGGCGAGTTTTTAACCTAATGGAACTCATATTTATAGTTATGCCTATGTGTTTTGGCTAGACATGCTTTTTGTGCTCTTTATACCTTTACATGCTTTTTACCTTTGAATGCTTTTTGTGTTCTTAGTTCTTTGATTTATAAAAGTATTCTTTTCATCTTATTCTCATTTTCATAAAAGGTTATAGAATTCTAGATTTAGAAGAACACACAAAGAGATTTGTTGTTCAAAAGAACCAAGAGTTCAATCTTCTAATCTTATGAATTTCTATTATTACCTTGTTGCTATGAATTACTTAGCCATGTCTGAGTAGATTCACTTGTTAGATTTGGGGTTCAAATAGTTATGAGAGATTAGCCCCAACTATGGATTGTTGAGTTGTGATATTCATTATCCTAGTGAACCCTAATGCTTACTCTAGAATAGCTAACTAGAGTATGATCATGGAATGATTTAACCTTGTTAATCATCATCTTGAAATCATCTAGTATAAGCTGAGGTCCTCTTGGGACGTGCGAGAGCCGACCTATGATCTTGGTGAACACATATTCGATTCGATCTGAAGCTATTTCGATCGATACTCCTATAGAGTAATCGATCGACGGCAACCAATATCGTCCGATATCGCTATCAAACCATCGGTCGATATTTTCGGCAGTCAGATCAATGGACGAATCTAATAGCAATTGCTAATAGATTTATCTAAGAGTTGAAGTTCTTTAATATCTTGCAAGCAACTTATAAAGACATCTATAGCATTATAATCCTAATTATCTGAATAGCAACCTTGAATCTAACTACTTTATTTTATTGTTTAAAACCTAAAACCAATTCTTTTAAGCAACTCACAATTGCTCACAACTGCAATTTAGTTTTAAACCTTAATCAATCTAGCATAATCACTTAGGATTATATCTTTTGTGTTCCTTAGTTCCTTGTGGATTTGATCCCTAAGTACTACAATTGAACTTCTTATTTGAGAGAGTAATTCACTCCTTAGGGTATTTTGAGTGATATCAGTACTGCACGGTATTTTTCGGTCGAGTGTCCTTTTCGTTTGTGAAAGGCACAATACTTGTTCGGATCATATGTCTATTGTTTATTTTGTGACGACGAGTCTATTGCGTAGGAGTGATGTCCTTTGGTATTTTGTTCTTTTTGGGTGCTTGGATTTTTGGTTGTTCCGTTTTTGCTCGTGTTGTATCGTCGACCTCTCTTTTTCCTTATCTCCCATGACCTCTCACAAAACATCATTGCTCGACGAGTTATACGATCACCCTTGGCCTTTCTTAAAACGACAGAAGGCTTTTGACAAAATATCTGTTTGTGTTGCAAAAAAAAAAAACTATCCAGAGACTGAAACCCGGATTGGGAAAAATATGGGTCACCAAACCAATACGCAGGACAGGTTTCAGCTTAAACGCGACAAGAAAAGTGGAGAGATTCAGAAAGAATTGATATTATAACTATCCGTAAGGAATGTACGTGCACGAGAAGAGGAATTGGAAATAAGCAAGCAAAACGGAGAAGAGGCAAACCCGAATCTCCAAGAAAAATAAGGTATGTCCAACTTGAAATTTTCTTAAATCAAACTTAGAGCTTTCACAAGAAAAAATTTAAAACCGCCGTAGACCTTAGGGAACTTAGAATCTAGGTAGATATTCTAGCAAGCTAAGTCTTAGAAATTTTTTCCTATCTATTCTTATTTAATCGTTCAGGCAAAATTCGCAAACCGATCCAATCTCTCGTACAACCGGGAAACGATCGCCACACATTCAAGCGAACTCATTGATATATGGTGTTTTTAGCATATTCTAACAATGTTTTCTAAAGTGTTTTTAAGTCTTTATCGAGTCTTTTTAGTCCTTTTCAAGTCATAACATGTATGGAGTTGCTTTGGAGGGAAGATGGACCAGTTGGAGAAAAAGATTGCAATTTGATGATTTTCACGAAGAACAGTCTGCAAACTGTTCCCGAGTGAGCGGAGCAGCCTGAAGCGCATGTTCCCGCGGCAGATATTTTTAAGGAAATCTTAACTTATTTCGGGATTTGCCCTAATTCTCCTATTTTTCTCTTCCAGCCGCCAGCAGCCTCCATATATCTTCTTTTCCTATTTTCTACATTATACTACACTACTTTTTACCAGAGAAACAACTCTAGAGATTTTGGATTATTGTGATTTCAATACTTTGTAATTTTGAGGGAGAAGGATCTCTACAACCTTTGGAGAAGATTTCTAAACCCTCTTGCTTATTATTTATTGATTCAATCATGTTTTCTTCATCTCTAATCTCTGTGTTTTCTCTGTTCATGGCTGAGTAGTCAGCTTGCTTAGTCTAGGGTGTTAGGGTGTTTAGATCTATGAGCTAAATACAAATAAGGTTCATTAATTGATTGTCTCCATTCATGTTCATACTTATTGCCTGCATTAAACTAGCTAATTAATGCTTGAACCTAGGTTTAATCTATTCATCAAAAGTGTTTTAGGTTGCTAGAAATAACTTGAATGGGTAGCTCGTCCCTAACCAGCAAGAGTAGATGTTAGGGCGTGCTGTGAACTTATCGAATCTGATCTTAATGTTTGCTTTCATGTTTTAGTCCAAACGAGAGTTTAGGTATTAAGGCTGATTGTTAAAAGGGGAGATACCACGAGAGTGGGTCAATCTTTATTTGTCTTTTGAGTTCTAGACTTGTGCTTAATAAAACCTTGAATAGATGTTTGGCTCATGATC
>CAKOAT010987376.1:64177-81508 GCA_932364175.1 Eruca vesicaria subsp. sativa | reverse complement strand
TTCGTGTTACTTGCTTTTTACGTTTTCTTTATTTTAAAACCCCATATTGTTTTAGCTTAATTCTGATCCTATAAAAACAAAGTGTAATATTTGGTCTCTGTGGATTCGATCCTCAAGTACTACATCGAACCTCTTATTTGAGAGAGTAGCTTGAAGGTTAATTTGAGCATATCACTCATCTTGCTACCTAACTAAATAAATAAATAGAGATACAAACGTCTTCTTAAAACCAACTTGTTCCTAGAAATTTTCTTAAAACCGATATATTCCAAGTGAACATCTATCCAGCGTCGTCATTAGAATCAACCCAGATTATCGATCTTCAAAATCCTCCAAAGAAAAAACGTACACGATTCTTCGAAAGAACAGTTCATCCATTTTCTTTCGTAAAAAAAAAGAGGGAGTAGGTGTGTATACTATACTCCCATACTTCAAATTTTTTTCCTTGCATCAAGAAAACGCTTTCGACAAAGCAAACTCTCGTATAAATATGCAGAAGAATATTCAGACAATGTGATGCCTCATCAAAATCATCCTAAAAGAAACAACAATCTGAGATTCGTCTAAACGCTAGGAACTCATACAAACCCTCTAGGAGAAATCATCAAAGATGATACATCATCTCTCATCGCAATCATTCGTTTAGAAAACCTCTGCCAAACTTCAGAGTGAAACTCGAAGTTTTGCCGAAGTCATAAAGATCTTTTCCAACTTGATAACAAGTTTCATATAAGAGTCAAAAAAATTATTCGAGAAATATTTAGGCATCGAATCATTGCTCTCATTGTCCGTTGAACCAAGTGAGTCACGAAAAAATATCAAAAAAATTTTGCTACAAAGCAAAATCGAGAACAAAAGTAGCAGCAATAGGGAACACATCCTCCCTGTTCGTCAATTGATCCTATCGCTGGTTAACTGATTCATTTTGCTCAAGAAAACCTGTGAAAACCTTTCGCGACTAGATCTCAGTTAAATAACCTTTGATAAAAACCCATGAGTGACTCTAAGAAACTTTCACCGAAGAATCAAAACCAAAGCGGAAACGTTTCTCAAATATCTGCAGAAACATCGTTATTTTGACATCTCCATACGTCGCGTCAATTTACTAAATTCATGAAAACCAGTCGCCCTTTACTTACGAAAACAAATCCTTTGTATAGTAAAATCATGTCATATGAAGTATCTTTCGAAAGTAAACGTGATAGATTTTACGAAAAAGTACTTTCCTTATAGCAAAAAACAAGCTGTGCAGACATTGGACGCTCAGTGTAAACTTTATTTCCTTTGTACCACAATCTGAAAGAGTTCATTCTTTAGCCATGCGGTTCACTGGCATCCGCTCTCATTCCCAATGTTCACATCCGAGCAGGAATCTCCCTGGAACTGACTCCGCACGAGCTATGCATCGAGTTTCTTAGGTTTTGTATCCCTCGGATAAAGAGGAAACAACTTCCATACAAATAAAAAAATATTATACGAAACTTTCATCGTATAAATAAAACCTAAAGTGGAAAAACACGCTTCATACGACCACATACATACTTGGCATATAAATCTCGACTAAGTTTTATATCTCATAATTCACTCTAATTCCGAAGCGTTTTACCTACAAAATCTGATGTGTAAGAAAACACTCGTAACAAAGCTCCTGAAGCTATACGAGTTATCCTTTGAACTACACGAAATAAATCTCGGAAAGGCAACACTTCAAAAAGCACTATGAAGGAAAACATCCTCTTCCCAGGGATAAATTTATGCGACCCCTTGGTCCTAATTCCTCTATCATGAATCTGCTTAACATCCGAACAGGAACAGAAGTTTTGGGTACGACTATCCGCGAACAAACCAAGATGTTCCTCCAACGCAGTTTTAAGATAAAAACCTTTGCAACACCACAAAGCATCTTTAAGCCCAAACATTTCAAACATGAAACGTGGCATACGAAAGAAAAAACAATCTTCAGCATCGCGAGGCATCGCAGACGCCTGAAGAATATTGTTTTTGACAAAAATACCTTCCTCGATTAAAGCACCTTCTTGGAAGACCAAACAGTCCATCGACGACTATAAAACACACAAAACTTCTTAAGATATGTATCCTTCGCGAAGGTCTGAACCACAGTAACATCTACCACTTAAGTTTGTTGCTGATCACAACGAACTCCCAACAGTCCTAAACAGACTTAGCCATCTCACAGACATAGCTCTCAAACACCCCACACAAGGGTAATAGCGCTATAAAAGAAATCAAAACTTTTGGTCAGCACTTCCGGGCGACTTAAAAATTTTCTCCGGTGAGATGCTCGATTCCGGCCAGACGAGTCGTAAAAGCCGAAAACCTATCGCAGACTCTAAATCGGTACAAAATCAGGTTAAAATCGCAACAAGCAAAACAAAAGCCGACTAGTCATCGCAAAGCCTTAAAACCGAAAGTAAATCTAGGTCTTACCCTAAACCCAGCACACTGGTCTCTAAAGTCTCAAGGCATGAAATGAGATCCTAAAGGCATGTCTCTTCGTTCACATCTAAACGCTCACGATATTCTAAACACCCTAAAATGAGCAAACGAATATGATGATCTACAAACAGAGTTAGACTATGAGAGGACAACTCATATTCTTCCCTCTACATTCATACGAATAAAACGTGCTCTTAAAAAACACAAGCTAATTATCCATTAATAACAAGCCACAAAGCAGCATAGACTCGAAGCTACACGGCCAGTCCAAAAACTATAACGGCCACACTTGGCCGAAGCAAACAGTTTACGAGGCAAGTCTCGAGGCTGATAAAAAATACCAATGACATCAACATGCTCGATAATCGCCACACATAACTAGACCGTAAAGCTCTCACTGGAAAACATGTCGTACGAATATTAACTCCAAGACGAACTACGAAAGGCTTGATCCCTTCAAGACTGTACGGCGGTTGCCTTCACTAGGCGCAGCCCCAATCCTACCGCTTTCCATTCCAAGGAGAGTGGGAAGACCACTTTCAACGGAACTTTTCAACCATTAATTCCACCTAACTTGCCTAAACTTTTCTAACCACTTGCTACAACCTCACACTAGAAGCTCACGGTTCTAACGAGCAGGGGGACTAACTGTTGGGGTCAAAATTGGTCACGACGAAATCAATGGCTAAAAGTTCTTAAAAATGAATAAGAACATTTCTCTGAAAAGTAATTTTCCGAAAAGAAACCTTTGCGGAAACATTCTTCGATAGAACTCGCAAAAGCCTCAATCGAGATGCTAAACACTAAACACAATCGTCCGTGAGCAACGGAAAAATATCAAAACCAGCCATGGACCGGATCAAGCATGGAAATTGGACCACACACGAACCAAGCTCGGTCGCTGCATAGCGACCAAGTCCGAGCCAAGCTCGATCGCTATGTAGCAACTAAGCACGTACACGCTCGGTCGCTACGTAGCAACTGAGCACGTACACGCTCGGTCGCTACGTAGCGACCGAGCACGTACAAGCTCGGTCGCTACGTATCAATGAAGCTCAAGCCAAACTCAGTCGCTACGTAGCGACCATGCTAAAGCCAAAGCTCGGTCGCTACGTAGCGACCGAGCACGTACACGATCGGTCGCTACGTAGCGACCGAGCACGTACACGATAGGTCGCTACGTAGCGACCAAGCTCAAGACAAAGCTCAGTTGCTATGTAGCGACTGAGCACTTACACGCTCGGTCGGTACGTAGCGCCAAGCTCGGTCGCTACGTAGGGGCTGAGCACATACACGCTCGGCCACTACATAGCGACCAGCTCATGCACAGTCAGCGACCAGATTCTCCCAAACATCAATACAACATGAATCCATGCATTTTTGTCTGCTCTTTAATGCTATCTCTTGTAGGCCACGGCTTAATCACTCATTGTTCTTTATCGATTGAAGTCATCATTCTAACTTTACGATAAAAACCGCTGAAAGTTTGTTCTTATCGAAGAAACCGTAATAAACGTTTCAAGTCGAATAACGGTCCAGTTTCAAATCCTGTAAACCTTTTTCGATAAACGATAAAAACCGCTGAAAGTTTGTTTACGTATGCAGTCTTTCATAAGGTCCAGTTTCAAATCCTGTAAACCTTTTTCGTCTATTGCTAAGCGAGCTGTGGGTCACATAGGTTTCTCTCGACATGGATGGTTATCCTTGCAAACCTAGTTAGGATTTACTGTCCTTGTCATGCGATTTCCTTTGTAATCCTGCTTCCAGACAAGCTTCGTGTATGATTTTGTCCCTGAAAGGCTCATACGCAAATTCGAATTAAAGATCAACTGTTTTCCTATAAACTCGTTTATTATCCTTTCATATTTTCCGCATCATTTTGGTTACCCGTCGTTGGTTCTCGCAGAGATCCAGGACCTCTGGAAAACTAGGGTTTACCCTACATACTTAATTCAACGGAAATCGACAGTGCAAATTTTGGTTTCCACAAAAATGTTCATTGTGAGACAGAAACTCTAAAGAGTCTAAGTTGGTATATGGAGAATGTCTTTTTCTATTTTTTTTTTATTTACTCTGACCTGTGAGCTGCTTTGTAGTAACATTTATGCCCAAATTCCCTTAACAAGGACTTATTTGCCTACTAGTCATATATAGAGGATAAATTAGGTAAATGTCATTGATTTTGACATAATATATTTTTTAACATTGTACCACAAATTTGTCAATTTTATCCCTTTTCTTGACAAGTACCAGGTAAATATATGATAAACAATAACATCACTGATATAATATAAAGTCAAGAGCATCTAAAAACTATTCCAAATGAAAGAAGGAAACAATATCCACATATATATTTATTAACCATATACATATGACCGGATGTTCTATTCCATATCATCAAAATAGTATAGAATTATAACCTTACCTAAAATATTAAACATACCCAATTCCTAGATATTAAACATTATCTCAATCCCACCCCAACCCTTAAATACTAAACCCTAAATCCTAATCAGTAAACCTTAAACTCAAATATAAACTATAAACCTAAATAAAAACTCTAAACCCAAATAGAATGAAATAAAATAAATAACAGTTATATTGGTAAAAATTATGAAATATCTATGGTTGCATGGAAAATGTTAATGTAGACCCTAACAATACCTCATCACCTTCTAAATACTAATCTCTAAACATTAATCACTAAACCCTAACCCAAATATAAAACCTAAAATTAAATAATCTAAAATTACATAATATTATGTAATATTTACTAGATCATAGTACGATTTTTACTAGTGGTTATGTAATGAATTATACTCTTCCAAATGAAAGAAGGAGGTACTATCCACGTATATATTTATTGACCACATATATATGTACCGGACGTTTTATTCCATATCACCAAATAGTATAGAATTATAACCTCACATATAATTTATAAATACTAAACATACACAACCCCTAGATATTAAACATTATCTCAATCCCACCCCAACCCTTAAATACTAAACCCCTAAATCCTAAACCCAAATATAAACTATAAACCTAAATAGAAACTCTAAGCCCAAACAGAATGGGATAAAGTAGAAAATGTTAATGTAGACCCTAAAAATACCTTTTCACCTTCTAAATACTAAACCTTAAATATTAATCACTAAACCCTAACCCAAATATAAACTCTAAAACTAAATAATCTAAAATTACATAATATTATGTAATACTAACTAGATCATAGTACGACTTTAACTAGTGGCTATGTAATGACTTATACTCTTCCAAGTGAAAGAAGGAGAAAACAACCACGTATACATTTATTGACCACATACATATATACATGGTTTTCTATTCCATATCACCAAAGTAGTATAGAATTATAACCTCACCTACAACCCATAAATACTAAACATATCCAACCTTTAGATATTAAACATTATCTCAAGTTCACCCCAACCCCTAAATACTAAACCCTGAATCTTAATCAGTAAACCTTAAACCTAAATATAAATCAAACTCGATCATAAACTCTGAATCCACATAGAATAGAATAAAATAAATAACATAGAATTTATACATATGTGTGGATATCAAAGGATGTGATTAACGTAGGGACACGAGTACCTTTACCACAATATTTATTATTATTTTTTGTTTTTTTTGTTTGTAGGTTTTCCCGCTTATTTTTTTTTTTTTTTTTTTTTTTTACAACGAACGGCTGGTCTATTACTCAAGCTTGAGGTGGTCTGGGAATCCAGACCGGAATAGAACAACCAACAAACAAAAGATCGCGATAAAAGGACCGAGCAGTGTTAGCTAAATGATCTGACACAGCATTTAGAGATCTAGGAACATAAAAGATCTTGAAATCTGGGAAACAAATCCTCAGCGTCGAGATCCTCTCCAGTTCCGTCGAAAAGCTTGGCCAGCCATGAGGATCCCTGAGCATTGCTACCAATTCCTTGCAGTCCGTCCCAAAGCTCTGACATGGCGAATGTTGAAGCATGTTCTCTATTGCCCACCGCAGCGCTTCTAGCTCCGAATGGAAAGCCGACTCCACTCTACTCACATTTCGCATCCCCATCAGCTGACTATTTCCTCTGCTATCTTTCCAGTCCCAACCACACCCGGAAAATTGATCTATAGAGGTCCAAGAACCATCTATCATGCAAATATCTTGTAGACTTATGGCCTGACGCTCAGTGTCTCCGCTCTCATGTGGTAAAACAACTTCCTGCTCATTGGCTTGAAACCAGGCGATACACTCACTCTCTGCATACCTTGCCAGTTCCAAAGGGTCTCTATCTATTCCTCTGAACAACTTATCATTCCGATCCTTCCAAATGTACCATATTAGCCAAGGATAAGGATCCCTGTCTAATTCTGGCCCACCAATGATCTTCTTTCGCCAGAATAGATAATCCATATTCGCATATGTACTCTCCAAAGGGAATAACGTTGAGCTGGTAGGTATAGATGATAAGGCCCATACCTGTAAAGCCGGTGGGCATTGAAAAACCTTGAATATTAAATGATAAGGCACATGCAATTTTTCAATGCCCACCGGCTTTACAGGTATGGGCCTTACGAGTGCGCTGAATCATAGACACATGCGCTGAATCATAGACAAATAGTAGGTATAGATGATAAGGCACATGTAATTTTTCAATGATTCAGCGCACTCGTAACCGCCACCTGCCCCGAGATAATCTGCCACATAAGGTGACACATCTTCGGGGGTGCTTTGACCTTCCAAGCTTGTGCTTGGAGCCTTTTAATGCTAGGTTCATCTACCAAAATCTCATCCTCCTTCATCAATATATTGCGAGCTACCCAATGGCCTGACTTAACTGTGTACTGCCCACTCTTTGTGTAACTCCAGCAGTGTGTGTCTCTTCGATGGGTTGGACTAATGGCCAGACTCCTTATGAGAGGTATATCTTCAGCGTCAACATAATTTGCCAATCGATCCAGATCCCAACACTTTGTTTCTTGATTGATAAGATCACTGACTCTCATATTCGGATGCAGTACCGGAGCAGATGCATGTGCTGGTCTCGCAGGAGTTGTGGGAATCCAAGGGTCCTCCCATACCTCTACTTCATACCCTGAGTGAATCTTCTGTCTTACCCCCAGCAGCAATAGTTCACGTGCAGCCGAAATGCTTGTCCACACATACGATGGAATGCTAACTGTAACCTTCCGCAAAGGCGAACTTAATCGGTAATACCGGCCTCTCATAACTCGAGTAACCAATGAATCTGGGTTTTGGGCCAATCTCCACAACTGCTTTGCTAGTAACGCCAGGTTAAACTCATGGATCATCCTGACTCCAATTCCACCTTCATCTTTAGATAGACATAACTTGTCCCATGTTGTCCAGTGTAAACCTCTCTTTAATGGGTTTGAGCTCCACCAAAACTGTGTAATGGCACTAGCTAAGGCATCACATATCTCCAATAGAAGCAAGAAACAAGACATAACATAGGTTGGAAGAGCTAACAGGATTGACTTAATCATTACTTCCTTTCCATCTTTAGACAACCACCTACCCGTCCATCCGGTTTTCCCGGTTATTTATAAAGACAATATGACTATTTTCTTATAAAAAAGATGTGGTGTATTGATGTGTTAGGTTAATTGGTTATCTAGTAAATTATTTTTTTTTTTAGTGCCATACAGCCCAATTTCCCTTAACAATAAGTGTGTTGATGAGGAATAATATTTTTATTTTTTTCAGTGGATATCTGACGTGTAGAATAATATTCTACAGATACGTAACACTAGTTTAGATAACATTCTGCCATTAAACACTAAGAAATTCTTGCAAAACAGAGATTCCTTGCTGTGTATCCCTAAAAATATAATCTAATCAGTCTCAGGTCGGATGTAATTTGTGTACTGTGTGGTTTTTTCTCTGTTCATCCTCTGAAATTTGTTTAGAGCTTTTTAAAATAAGCATCACTGAAGTAGGAGACTGAATCCATGTTGAGCGCATATTGTTATAGTTCATAATAAAGTAATTTTTATTCGTGGAACCTTTAAATGAGTACCTGATTAAAACGAAAAAAAACATAATACCATAAAAGTAATGATATGGTTTAAGGAAAATGTCTTAGTTCATAGAAGTGATTTTTTTTTTTTTTAAAGCCTGCAATGCAATGTTCATGTGAGCGCGTCTTTGTAGTCAATCACTCTCGAACTTGTTAATTTCATTGTTTCTCTTCTTCTTTGTGGAGTGCTCGTCCTCCGGACTGCTGCATCCTCTCCTATATTCTTGTGAGTAACATGTGATTCATTAAGTTCACTTGGAGCAGATGTTTGCCCATCACCAGTCCCATCATCAGTGCTTCCTCTAATGTCCGAGTCCCTCATGTTCTCACATGGATGACTTCTTTTCACAGGTCCACCACCAGGCATGTCATCACCGGGTTGTCATTGCCACCCTAGCGTACTAACAATGTTATACAAGGACCAACAACATCAGTTCCAGATAGAGCATAAAGAAGTTAATGTACTGACTTGGTTCTCAAAATTTGGTTGGGCTGGGTGCTGGTGAGAATCGTAAATGCAAGATACATTGAAACTCTGATATTATGGGTGAGTAGCTGAATCGAGAAAGCATCAACTAATAGGTGAAGGTGTGGCCGACAATGTTTTCAATGCATTATAGAAGGGCCCAACTCCGGGGGTCTTGGAGCCCTGCGTTCTGGTGAGGGATAATAATTCAATTACTTGAATATTTGTATATAATTATATATTTATCAACTAACTTATTAGAGTACTAAAAGCTACAAATCAGCTGAGTCAGATGAATCAGAGGGTGACGCATAATATCTATAAGAGTTGACTATCATCAAAGCTGGATGGAGGAAGGATTTTGTGTTGATAAAACATTAGTACCTCACAACCTCAACTGCGTTCTCCTCATTACATGAAGCGCAAGTGAAGGAGGAGAACTGTAGCACCATCCGTAGGTGGTAACAATGCCAAATACTACCCCAATGCGTAACAACTTAATGGTCTACAACGACGAGAATTAAAAGAGGAAAATGTTATTGTGTTTACCTGTGGGGAGGCGTTCAAAACAAAGGAATTAATCGCAGACAAAGTTATCAACTCTATCTTCTTCACCCCACCATATTTTGTAGCATTAGAGCTTGAGCCTCTATCCTTGTCAGCCGTCACCCTAATGGAACAATTGTATACAGAGTTCCGAAATTTTTTATGCCAAACTAATAATGAGAAAAATAAAATCACATGCCATACCTTCCTGTCATCAAGTTTGGAGTATTGTTGATATCACTCTTGAAAATCACATATCGCATAAACAACACCATCTTCTCCGCAACGACCTCTCAAGATCTCATCCTTCTCTTCAATAACCATGACAATGAATTTAACAAATTGGTTAAACAGCCAAAAAAGTTAACCTATGTGACTCCTTGCTCCATGAGCTCATTTACGTTCTCGTATTTCATCCTCCCTCTCATCACAATCATCTTAAATAATCAACGTAGAGCTGTAAACCTTCCTCCTCCATCTCCAAAGGCGTATAGTGGCATGAATATCAAAATAGTTGGATGATCCATCTAATCAGTGGCATATGAATGGAAGAACATGATCTATGAATTCAGAAGATGAATATGATTTTGACTGAATTTACAGAAGATGTGTATATATATTGTATGAATGAAATAGTCGGATCTGGAAGGAAAGCTGTATTTAAGAATAGGTAGTGGGATTGCTTGTGTTATTGATATAACTGCAAATCGTTATGGCGTCATGAAATGATAATGGGAGGCACAGACGGTTAAGCTGCATATATTGATGGATTCTTTGACTCGAAGATATTATAAAAAAGGTAAGAAGTGGGCCATAATATATTAGGGCATAATATGCTATAACTAAGTTTCTATAATCATAATACAAAATAGGGGTTTTTGCCGAAACTAATCCACAACTTGGTTTTAACCCCAATACTAGACCACAACTTGAATCAAATGCAAATCTAACTTAAAAGGGCTATGAAATTACAGTATAGTGCTCTGTAACCAAACAAAAAAACAAAAGACATTTTTACGAATATAACCCCAGTAAGTTGTCTGAGTCGGGCAGAGTTACTTTTCAGTCGTCTGGACGACTGAAATGTTAGTTGTCTGGACGATTGAATATTAAAAATAATTTATAAATTCTGTAAAAAATATTTTGATGAGTGAAAAATTAAAAACATGTAATTATAAACATTTATAAGTGATATACATTAAGAAATGATAAAGTTGATTTGTTTTCAACATAGATGAGTGGAAGTAGTGAATCATGATATTCTTTGGTTTAAGGGTTTGACAAACATATGTTGTAGTATTGTAGGTAATCTTAGGGTTAGATTTTGAAAAGCTGAAATGTTTTTTTGAAAACATTATTTTGACCTCTATGTGTTTATTTCTGTGTATAGTAAACATTTTTCAAGTTTAATTTGACGTTTCGAAGTGTTTAATTAGAGAATAAAGTTTAGGGGTTATGTTTAGGGATTAGACGACTGAAATTCCAGTCGTCTACTTTAAATTATTTCCCAGACGACTAAAAATTCAGTCATCTGCTTTAAATTATTTCCCAGACGACTGAAATTTCAGTCGTCTGCTTTAAATTATTTCCCAGACGACTGAAATTTCAGTCGTCTACTTTAAATTATTTCCCAGACGACTGAAATTTCAGTCGTCTGCTTTAAATTATTTCCAGACGACTAAAATTTCAATCGTCTAATTGTACCGAACCGTTAATTTTAACATTTTACGTTTTAACCTAACCGGATTTTTACCGGACATATAAAAGTTATTTTTTCACTTTTTCACAATTTTCCGAAACCCTAGCGCCGTTTCTCTCCAAGGACGATTGTAAAGGCGATTTCGACAAATCTCTCCGATTTCGACGAATCTCTCCGTTTTCGCCGGTAATCTCTCCGATTTCGACGAATCTCGTTTTTCTTTCATGCCTTATAGTATTTTCGTAGTTTAAACTGACCATCCGCTTCCTCTTTTTCAGATCGGAAATCTCGTAGCCCTTTCCTCCGCCGCCGGTATGTTATATCTTATGTTTTAAGGCGTTTAGCCGCCGAAAAACCCTAAAAACTGTAGTCTTGACTCTTATTTTCCCTTTGATCTGCAGATCTGTAACCGCTAGGGACCACATCTTCTCCGACTGTAAGTCGTCATAGTAGTCTTCTCACTTCCTGGAAGCCTTCTACGAAGTCTTACTCTCTGGACGACTTACATGTAAGTCGTCCAGAGAGTAAGACTCTGTAGAAGACTTCCAAGAAGTCGTCTGAGTAGTCTTCTCACTTCCTGGAAGCCTTCTACGAAGTCTTACTCTCTGGACGACTTACATGTAAGTCGTCCAGAGAGTAAGACTCTGTAGAAGACTTCCAGGAAGTCGTCTGAGTAGTCTTCTCACTTCTTGGAAGCCTTCTACGAAGTCTTACTCTCTGGACGACTTACATGTAAGTCATCCAGAGAGTAAGACTTTGTAGAAGACTTCCAGGAAGTCGTCTGAGTAGTTATCTCACTTCCTGGAAGTCGTCTGCTAGTCTTCTATAGTATTTAGAATAGTGCGCTACCTTTGTGGTTGAGATGGTTGTTTGTGATTGTTTGCAGGCCTTAAAATGGATATCTCAGAACTGCCGCCGAGGTTGTTTACATTAGGAGAAGAGCGCCCTGCACTGAGGAGCATTTCGTATCATTCTGATGACAAGAAGTTGTTTCAAGCTCTATCTGATAATCTCAGACCTGAGGAATATGAGGATCTGAAAGCGTCAAAGTTGGGAATATTCATCAAGTTCAAGGAGCTTGGCTTTGGTTGGACTTCAAGGCTTGTACATTTTATTCTCTCCTTCCAGCTGGACATCAAGAAGAAGTTTGAGCTCTAGACTCTTGCCGGACCAGAACCTTTGAGGTTTTTAATTCTAGAGTTTGAAAACCTCACAGGTCTGAACTGCGACTACATCCCCAATTTGGAAAATCCAAGGTGTGAGATTTCTCAGGAGATGACTGCTTTCTGGGAGAAGATGGGTGTTGATCTCCATGCTGGTCCAAGCATTGAACAGTTAAGAACAACATTTACCAAGTGTGACGGGTGGTCTCGGGATGATCGAATGCGGCTGGGATACCTTGCCATCTACGCATGATACATTGAAGCCAGAAAGTTCTCTTCTCCTACACGGGCTAGTCTTGCAAGGCTAGTCATGGACTTGGAAAGATTTGAGAATTACCCATGGGGAAGAGTGGCGTNCGCATGATACATTGAAGCCAGAAAGTTCTCTTCTCCTACACGGGCTAGTCTTGCAAGGCTAGTCATGGACTTGGAAAGATTTGAGAATTACCCATGGGGAAGAGTGGCGTTCAAGGTTCTAATGGAGTCTTTGAAGGCAAAAGACTTGACGCAAACAGGTTACACCGTTGATGGGTTTGTACAGGCTCTCCAGGTGTGGCCGTATGAAGCTATGCCAGAATTGGGTGCCAATTATGGCTCTCCTGTGTCAAGCAGACCGTCTCTACCGTTGCTTGCTTACAAGGGTGGCCAAGGACAACGCAGATTTTTCAAGGATGCCATCAGCAGACAGGTACTTAACTTCACTCCCGGACGACTTAAAGTTAAGTCGTCCAGAAAAAAAGACTTCACAGACGACTTAAAGTTAAGTCGTCTTAAAGTCGTCCAACAATCACTCCCGGACGACTTTCAGACGACTTAAAGTTAAGTCGTCTGAAAGACGTCTAAGTCGTCTGAAAGTCGTCTAACAAAAAAATTCTCAGACGACTTAAAGTTAAGTCGTCTGAAAGTCGTCCAACAAAAAGATTTTTGTTGGACGACTTAACTTTAAGTCGTCTGAGAAGTTTTTTGTTAGACGACTAAACTTTAAGTCGTCCATCCTAATCCGTCAAATACCTAAGTTTATATGTTTTATTTACTGCAGAGAGACGTGAACAACTTTGTTCGAAAGGACCTTGAAGACATGTTTCCAAAATGGGACGGAGACAGAGATGACCCTGCCGCGGACAACATAATTAAAGCCATGTTTGTTCCTGGATGGAAGTGGACCATGGACTGCTGGCAATTCACCGGTACTCAGAAGATTGGTGTGAAGCTTGAGAGTGGTGTGAAGATTGAGAGTGGTGTGAAGGAGGAGAGTGGTGTGAAAGAGGAGAGTAGCAGACCTTGGAAGAAAGCTCGTAAAGAGTCGCATGTTGAAGCTGAGGCGACTACAGAGGGTAGTCAATTGTCTTTTACGAAAAAGCATCTTCAAAAAGCCTTTAATGACATATCTGATGCCATGAAGGATGGGTTTGATAGGTGCTTTAGGGAGATACAGTTGGTGGGGTCTAGGGTGGGAGCTTTGGAGAAGAAGGTGGGAGATCTGGAGAAGATGGTGGGTAGTACTTTAGCAAATCCAGAAAAACCCGAGGTTAGTACCAGAATCACTATGCAACGTGTTAAGAAGAGGACAAAATAGGCTTGTGTGTAGAGTTTTTAACCATTGTATCCTTTGCTTCGGAACCTTTGTGGTTTGTTTCAAATGTGCATGGATTTTTAAAAATGTGTGAATTTCCTTTGTGACTTTGTTTCTTGTGTGCTGTTTTTAAACATATTTTGTATATCGATATTGCAGAGTGAAAGTGTGAATGGGGCGAAAGAAAAGAGTCATACTCCCTCGAAAGAGCTGGTGGTGAAGGAAAATGTAGAGGACCCGAGTGGTGAAGCCAGTCTTCTCGTTTTGGACAAACAAGTACCCACTGCCGAAGATTTAGAGCAAGCGGAAGCTAGGAGGCAGACAAAGAAGGAAGCATACAAGGTGAAACTCTGTGGAAAAAGTGAGCGAGATCGGAAACTTGCTCCCACTCAACAAACTCCTTTCAAGGGAAACAACACTGTCAAACAGATCATTCCAAACAAAATTGTTGGCAAAGTTTATGATCCTTTTGCTGAAGTTGACAAGAAGAAGTCGGATGAACTCACTACATGGCTCCAAACTGATCCGTAAGTCGCTTTAATATCCTATAAACTGCCTCTGGAAAAACATGATTGATTATTTTTATGTTTCAGGGCATATAAACGGCCTCTGGACAAAAAACCACGAAAATGTCCAAGTCGGTTTTATCATGTCATCTGAACCCCCTTAGAATGGTTCACCGACCATGTAAGTCTTCTATTTTCTTACTTATAAGTAACTCCAACTATTTCGTCTGAAAGTCGTCTGTGAAGTCATTTTTCTGGACGACTTTCAGACGACTTAACTTTAAGTCGTCTGTGAAGTCTTTTTTTCTGGACGACTTTCAGACGACTTAGACTGATTAGAATGGTTCACCGACCATGTAAGTCTTCTATTTTCTTACTTATAAGTAACTCCAACTAAGTCGTCTGAAAAGTCGTCTGGAAGTCGTCTGAAAGTCGTCTTTGAAGTCTTTTACTGGACGACTTTCAGACAACTTAACTTTAAGTTGTCTGTGAAGTCTTTTTTCTGGACGACTTTCAGACGACTTAACTTTAAGTCGTCTGTGAAGTCTTCTTTCTGGACAACTTGCAGATGACTTAACTTTAAGTCGTCTGTGAAGTCTTTTTCTCTGGACGACTTTCAGACGACTTAACTTTATGCTTTTATCTGACTTGTATTGTTTTATGGATGCTTTTATCAATTTACTGAGGCAACGGTACCAAGACCATCCAGATTGGTTCAGGAGCTCGAGAATGTGCTTTCTTGATCATGTGTTCGCTCGGCAGTGGAGGGCCTCCTACCATGAATTTAAGAACGACATCGGAGATGCCAACGGTTTAGCAAGAAAACACCCTGGTGGGGCGTGGAATTATCATTCAGGCGAGGTACCTTCTTTTTGCCAATCTATGAAGGTTTGGGGGAGGATGTGGATGATATCCATGCACCTGTGAACTTCAATGACACCCATTGGATTGCTATATGGATATCAATCCCTAATAGGCACATTGTCGTCTGGGACAGCATTATCAGGCATATTTCACCCGTTGAACTCGATGAGGTAATGGAGCCTTTTATTTACATGGTCCCTTATCTGCTATGTGAGTGCTCTGTGACTGACGAACAAAAGACACGATACACATTGGAGCCATACACCTATNATTGTCGTCTGGGACAGCATTATCAGGCATATTTCACCCGTTGAACTCGATGAGGTAATGGAGCCTTTTATTTACATGGTCCCTTATCTGCTATGTGAGTGCTCTGTGACTGACGAACAAAAGACACGATACACATTGGAGCCATACACCTATCAGAGACTATCAACTGGAGTACCTCAGTGCCGAAGTGGTGATTGTGGCCCCTTCGCTCTGAAGTACATTGAGTGTCATGCTCTTGGGATGGACTTTCCCAAAGCGCTTTGTTCTAGAAACGGGAAGTTTATCAGGGAGAAGATGGCGGTGGATATATATGAAGAGCTGAATTTGATCCATGAATGGGAAAACAAAGACAATGATAAGAACTTGGGAACATATGACGAAAGAAGAGGTTGATGCTTTTGTGTACTATTGTCTTTGTACTTGAATCTTTAGTGTACTGTTGTATTTGAACTTGAACATAGGATGAATCTTTTGTGACTTGTGTTTCGGATGATAATGTAAAGTAATGTTTGACTTGTGTTTTCGGATGATAATCAAAATGTTTTACGTAAGGTCGTCTGGACGACTGAATCGAAGGTCGTCTGGACGACTTACTCTAAGGTCTTCTGGACGACTGAAAGTAAGGTCGTCTGGACATAAATAACATCCATCTTCGTCTAAAGACATAAATAAAAACATAAATAAAGACATAAATAAGGACATAAATAACATCCAACTAAGTCATCTGTGAAGTATTTTTTCTGGACGACTCTCAGACGACTTAACTTTAAGTCGTCTGTGAAGTCTTTTTCTGGACGACTGAATCAAAGGTCGTCTGGACGACTGAATCGAAGGTCGTCTAGACGACTTATTTGAAGGTGTCTGAACGACTTACTCTAAGGCTATTCAACCGGGTTCTTACATTGTGGACGCTTATGTGTATGGACATTGCCAAAACTTGTATAAGGTAAGGAGCAAAAAAAGGTCGTCTAAAGACATAAATAACATCCAGAGAGTACTAAAGACATAATTAAAGACATAAATAAGGACATAAATAACATTCATCTTCGTCTAAAGACATAAATAAAAACATAAAGAGAGACATAAATAAGGACATAAATAACATCCAACTAAGTCGTCTGAAAGTCGTCTGTGAAGTCTTTTTTCTGGACGACTTTCAGACGACTTAACTTTAAGTCGTCTGTGAAGTCTTTTTTCTGGACGACTGAATCGAAGGTCGTCTGGACGACTTACTCTAAGGCTATTCAACCGGGTTCTAACATTGTGGACGCTTATGGCCCGTTTCTTTGCATCATGAGCACCTATAAACCCTGTGTTGCTTCCGGAGTTTGTGTCCTCTCATCCTGGATAGCTCCAACCATGATTGCCATCTTGATTTCTTCCGTCTCCCTGGACCACGCTTTATTTCCGGAGGAAAGCATGTGCGTGCCTCAATTTGTTGTCCAACACAAGGATATATATTCTCTGAATATCCTGCAAAAAAAGTATGCTTTGAATATAGCGGAGATACAAGTGTGGAGATATGCGAACCAGCTGTAGTTCCAGCTGCTATAGCATGACAACAAGGGATTTTCTCAACTTGATAGACACCACAATCACACTTGGAAAGCTCTAGATCAACATTGCAGTCTCTATGGCCACCTTTCACAAAGAACTTCCATCCATCAATTTGTTGGACTCTCAGAGTATCTGCGATCTCCTCGCGAACAGCAAGCAAGTGTTCAACACCTCGACTAT
>CAKOAT010987376.1:49704-61893 GCA_932364175.1 Eruca vesicaria subsp. sativa | reverse complement strand
GAAATTTCAGTCGTCCTAGAAAGTCAAAATTCTGAAATTTTCTAGTCAAATGCAAAACTAACCTACGACGACTGAAATATCAGTCGTCTAGATTCTTAAGATATTTTTTTGTAGCCAAAATAAAGTAGACGACTGAAATTTCAGTCGTCTCTGGAAACAAATTGCAAAGTCAATTGCAAAAATAACTTCTGCGTTGACTAGACGAAAGCAGACGACTGAAATTTCAGTCGTCTGGACGAACAGATCGCAAAAAAAAAAAACTCGATTTCATACCTTCAATTGGTGAGAGCACTTTCTTTGACTATATGAACCCTAGAAAATGTAGAATCAAGCACTCAGGATCTCAAACAAAGGTAATCCACCCTGAATCTTTAATTTCTTTGACTATATGAACCCTAAAAAAATGTAGAATCAAAATCTTGGGTTTTTTTAGCTCGTTGTGGAGAGAAAGTGAGAGATATGTGTTGTAATGTGTTGTTTAGTTCATGAGAATAGAGAAAGAAGAAGGGTAAATGGAATTTGGAGGCATTAAGAGCTTCAAAATTGGTTGTTCATGGTTGTTGGAGTATTGATGACAATGGCAATCTTGTAATTACTTGAAGATGATGAGGGTGAGAGAGTAAATATATCATTTTCGAAAAAAAAAACAAATTGATGGCATTTTCGTGAATTATATGAACTTGTGGGGTGAACTGGGCAAAATAAAGTTCCAAAAAAAAAAGAGGTTAGTTTTGTGGTTGACTTCAAGTTTCAGGTCAATTCTGCAAAAAGCCCTACAAAATATCTAGTCTGAGATGCCCAAAAATAGTAGCATCAAAAAGAAAGTGAAAGATATATAGAAAATGTGGCACAATTTATCCCCAACTTTATTATTATAGATAAGACTTACTCATATGGTTTTGATCATTTCTATCATGTCATAAAAATAAAAAAATCATATATTTTCAAAACTTTCAATGTTTTACAATTTTAATAATTTATAATTATTTTATAAAATTCAAAATATAACATATACAGAATAATCTAAATTTGTATTATATGATTATTGTGATTGTTTAATTTATTTTAATAATATAAAATTCATAACTAAAATGTTATAATGTTTGTTAAATAATATAAGGGATATCAATTTATAGTTTAATTTTTAATATAAGGGATATCAATGTATACTTAGGTTTCACATGAATATATTTGCTTTTTCTAGCACATACGTGTTTATGCAGTTAAGCCTAGCTAAATATTGTTTCCAAATGAACTGGAACAAAACCAGAAAAAGGAACTACAGCTGGCGTACAAACAGGAAGAAGACTATTGGAGACAAAGAAGTAGACAGCTGTGGCTACATTTGGGAGACAAGAACACCGGATTTTTCCATGCCTCTACAAAGAAACGAAAAGCGATCAACAAGTTTGCCAGCATTGAAACTGAAGAAGGCAATACAGTCTACAAAGAGGAAGAGATAACCTTAACGATCCAAGACTATTTTCAAAAAATGTTCACCACAATCCCGTGTGATAGCCAACACATGTCAAGGGTAGTCTCGGAAGCCATCACACCTCGCATCACAGAGGAACAGAACGAGCTTCTAATCTCCATACCAACACCACAAGAGATTAAAGAAGCCCTTCTCTCTATCAACCCTGAAAAGGCACCAGGGCCTGATGGTTTCTCTTCATGTTTCTTCCAAACAAACTGGCATGTTGTAGGAGGCGATATAGTCAAGGAGGTACAACAGTTCTTCACATCCGGCTGCATGCCGAGAACCATAAATGAAACACACATAAGTTTAATACCGAAAGTGATAGGAGCAACAAAGATATCGGAGTACAGACCTATAGCGTTGTGAAACCTTTATTATAAATTCATCTCCAAGCTGATCACAAGAAGGCTCCAACCACTCCTCCATTCTCTGATATCTGAAAATCAATCTGCATTTGTTCCAAAACGAGCAATATCAGATAACGTGCTAATCACTCATGAAGTCCTACACTACCTAAAGACTTCAAAAGCAGAGAAACAATGCTCGATGGCTGTCAAGACTGACATGAGCAAAGCCTATGATAGGCTAGAATGGGAGTTTATAAGAATGGTACTTGAGAGAATGACCCACATACAAAAGCAATTCAATGGATTATGGAATGCATTACCTCAGTTAGCTACACCTTCATCATCAATGGTGCATCGCGAGGAGAAGTGAAACCAGGAAGGGGAATTAGGCAAGGAGACCCCTTGTCCTCATACATGTTCATTCTTTGCAATGAAGTACTATCTGGCTTGTGCGCTAAGGCTCAAGAAGAAGGAATGCTCAAAGGAGTTGCCATCGCTACAAACAGCCCCAACATCAACCACCTCTTATTCGCTGATGATACGATGCTTTTCTTCAAGGCAACAAAGAAGAATGCTGAATCTCTGAAAGAAGTACTAACCAAATACGAATCAGTATCAGCCAATTGATCAACAAACAAAAGTCATCGATCTTTTTCTGTAAGAAGACGGGACAAGCAACCAGAGGCCAAATGAAGATTACTCTTGGAATGGAAAAGGAAGGAGGAATGGGAAAATACCTCAGACTTCCTGAAGAGTTTGGCAGGAAGAAGAAAGACATCTTTGCATCAGTGGTGGGCAGAGTTCAGCAACGGGCCAGAAGCTGGTCTTCAAAATTCCTCTCACCAGCAGGGAAGATGATAATGATCAAAAGTGTTCTTGTTGCAATGCCATCACACAGTATGTCACACTTCAAGCTCCCACAAAGCCTTTGTCAAAATATTCAGTTGACTATGACACGTTTCTGATGGGATGCTGACCCTGATTAAAAGAAAATGTCATGGATTTCGTGGGAAAAAATGGCTAAAACAAAAAAGAAAGGAGGATTAGGCTTCAAGGATCTTACCATGACAAATGATGCCCTCCTTGCTAAGTTAGGCTGGCGCATTCTAAAGAATCCCAACTGTCTGCTTGCACGTTGTCTGCTAGGCAAATACTGCAATTCGGAGCCCTTAAAGTGCAAGACACCCACATGAGCTTCACACTGTTGACGTAGTGTTCTTATAGGCAGAGACCTTCTGCTGAAACAACTGGATGGATGGTTGGAACGGGTACTGATATAAGTGTGTGGGATGACCCATGGCTCTCCCATTGCAAACAGGAAAGACCTTTTGGTCCTGCCCCTGAAAGATTCAAAGATCTTCGAGTATCAGACCTTATAATGGCAAACACGCAGGAATGGGATCCAGAGAAACTCGAACAAATCTTACCTTTCCACAAAGAGAAGATCCTAAGGTTGAGACCAAGTAAAATGGGGAACGCCGACGAACTGGTATGGCTCAAAAACCCAACAGGAGACTATTCTACACGGTCCGGGTACCTAACGCTTGCTGAAGAAGCAGACCAAGCTCAACTATTGCCCACAAATGCATCTATAGACTTGCTTGCAAATGTCTAGAGAATCAAAACAGCAGAAAAGGTTAAGCTTTTTATTTGGAAGTCCCTACATGGTGTGCTACCTATGGGAGAACAATTTGCGAATCGAAATATACATGTATCACCACTCTGCTCGCGATGTAAGGAGGTGGAAACAGTCTCTCACTTGCTCTTCACCTGCCCGTATGCGGCTCGAGTTTGGGATTTAGCACCAACAACCAGCAAGATCAGACCAGAGACGATTACAAACACTCTCATGGGATGGGAAATCGCCAGGAAGATCACGCCTTTACCACCGGTG
Organism: Eruca vesicaria subsp. sativa; assembly: GCA_932364175.1. Lineage (NCBI taxonomy): Eukaryota > Viridiplantae > Streptophyta > Magnoliopsida > Brassicales > Brassicaceae > Eruca > Eruca vesicaria. Next base: position 58,172 of record CAKOAT010987376.1, on the reverse strand, counting down.
GGACTCGAATCAATAACTCTAGCCTCGTGGATAATCTGGAACTTGTGGACCTCGTGAAATCAATTGATCTTCCAGAAGAGGACTTTCTCACCAGAGGAAACGATCGCTAAAGCGATCTTAGACGCCAGAGAATGGATGCTTGCACAGATCCCACTCTCACCACCCAAAGCGAAACCGTTGATCACAATCGAACCAAACCCTAGTCTCCATGGGATCTCTATATGTACTGATGCAGCATGGAACCCAACCTCGAGACATGCAGGAGTTGGTTGGATCATTGATGATATGGTCTCTACAACTTCACTTTCAGCGACATCACTTTCTGTTGGGTCGCCTCTCATGGCGGAAGCCTTGGCAGTTCTTGGTGCCATAAACTATGCTCTATCTCACAAGTATGACTCCATCACCATCTTCTCAGACTCTCAAGTTTTTATCAAAACCATCAACAAGGAAGAGTTAAAGTTGGAGATCTTTAGCATTCTTCGAGATATCTACTCGCTAACCACCGCTTTCAATTCCATATGTTTTAAATTTATCCCTAGAACCTCTAATGCTGCAGCAGACTCTGTGGTAAAACAGGTCCTTTGGGCCTTGAGCCCACCTTAAGTTTCTTTCTTAATGAAATTAGATGTTTGAACAAAAAAAAAAAGATTTGCATCCCGTTTATGAGAGAAAACGACTGGCAAAAATCATTAAGGGGTCCGGTGTTTCGTTCGGGAACACGTCTGCATTTTAACAATATGGCCTATCCAAAATGGGCCATTGAAAGGAAAATATATGGGCCTAGCCAAATTTTGATTCAAGCCCAGACCGAAAATTTCTAAAACCAAGTAAAAAACAATAAGGATTTGGGCTGGTGTAAAGGCAGGGACTCGCAGGGGAAGCAGCTTTTCAGCCTGTATTCGTCCTGAAATAGTGTCCGTGAACAGAAACTAACAAAGTAACAATCTATACATACAACAAAACGTTAAATGAAGTGATAACTGATAAGAATCACCGCGGGAAGGATCGCATTTTCCTCCAAATAAGTGTCATTAGCATAATGTTTATAGATACTTCTCGCTAGTTAAGCTGACTTGGAAAATATATTCCTTTAAAGCATCCACGTCATGATTCATCAAAGTAATATCAATAGTTTCCATGGCAGCCACAACTCATATGATAGAAGACAAAAATGATTTTTCTTTCTACTAAGTTTAATACATAGGCCACTACTATTAATAATAAAGTTTTGTTTAAATTTTGCAAGTACAAATCTAATTGTTCACAACCCCTACCTAAATCTTTCTTTGTTTAAAGTCAGCGAATATTAAATTGTGTTATACTGGTTTGCTGAGAGATAAGCAATGCCGCTTTTGTTTTCCGACTCTTCTGACTTTCCTTTGTTGTTTCTTGGCAGATGTTTACAAGATGGTCCAAAGTTAATACGATGAGCACAGAAAACAGTGGTTTTATTTCATGTCAATCTGAGTTATCCTCCTCTATTCAGTTCTTTGTTTCAACATATTATCCTCTCACTATTTAAAAGAGAATTATTTGCACTCGTTTACCTATTATTTTTAGTTATATTTTAATTAATGTAACGTTTTTTTTTCTTTCCAATAAAGTTTAACCACTAAATTTTTTGTATTTTATTATTTTTAGGATTTCTTAAAGCAAAACTTTATATCTAATTGAATACTAGGTGATTTTCCCGTGCTCATGCACGGGCATGTATATTTATAAAATAAATATTCAATAATAACTGATTGATATTTAATTTAATTTTTAAATTATGTTATAGTTTGTATGTCTAATTTATATTATAATATTTAATTACTTTAATTCTATATATAATTTTAGATATGTTAGATTTAGTCTGTTTTATTATTTTTACGGTCGATTTAGTTATCATTTAGATATATTGGATTCTATATATTTCTCTGAATTCAACTATTATCTTTTATATTTTAAATATATTAAATTTTTGATTAATTGTCTTATTTGCATTTATGCTGGTTGTTATCTTAGAAATATAAGTATATTTAGTAAGATTATATATAACTTAAGATTTTTTTGTGCTTAGAAGGAAAAAAAATAAAAACTAATGTTTCTGATTCTAAATTACATACATAAGTAACTAATGAATTTTTAGAAGATTTTGAACACATACCAATATTTACAATAGTTAAAATATTTTATAAATTCTAAATAAATTTTTGCTTTAGATTGTTTGGATGGTAAACTGAAATTTATTTTAAATAATTTTAAAAATAAGGATTCTGATTTGCTTAAGTATTTGACTATGGTTATATTAAGTTTCACAAACATAAAAACATAAAATTAAAAATCAAAAGATTTATTAAGAAAACAGATAACTTTAACTATTAAAATATTATACATCTACCTCGTTAAATTATATAGTGTTATGGTATTTTAAAATAATTGTAGTTATTTTCTGTTTTTATGTTTGTGAAACTTAATATAACCATAATCAAAATACTTAAGTAAATCAGAATCCTTATTCTTAGAACAAATAATTTTAACTATTAATATATCTACCTCGTTAAATTATATAGTATTATGATATTTTAAAATATTTGTAGTTACTTGATCAAAAGATGTTTATCATTAAATTTATTTTTAGTTTTATTTTTAGTATCTCTTAAAATAGTCAGTAAAAAGTGATTGTTTTTGAGAAATTATACTATATAAGTAAAATAGAATTTATATTTTTACTGTAATTGTAAGATATTATAGTCAAATAAATATACTAAAAAAATAATTTCAATAATACTAATTATGAAAAAAATTCAGTTAAACATATATCAGTTTATGTTAGTTGATTATTTTATGTATTCATCTAATAAAATAGATAGATATATACAAAAATAATTATTTTGAAAATATATATATTTTATTGTTTAAAATTATTTTTTAAAATATTTCTTTTTCTAATAGCAATAATTTTTGTGTGATTTTTTTTTTATGAAATCTCATTATATACTGATATTTTTTTTATCTAAGAAGATATAGGTATAAAGTATTTTATTACTTCAAAGGTATATTTTATGTTATTTAAAATATATTTAAATTAATTATTACTATTTTGTGAACTTTCCTTTTTTTATTAAACCATATTATATATACTTATATTTTCGTTTTTAAATAGTTTTGTAAATTTTATAAATGTTTCCTTTTTATTTTATATTGTTATTTGGAAATTTTTAAAAAGGAAATAATATTTAATTGTATTTTTAATTCATTAGGGGTATCATAGTAATCAACCAACGTGAGAGTTAACGTGAGTGCGACACCTAAGAAAGTGACTTCTCAAATAATATTATAGAGATGTGAGCTTTTCTATATTATCCCAACAACCACAACATAATCTTGACAAGTTTAAACAGTAAACATTGCCAATTTTGTTTATCGCCCTAAGCCAATAAAGGAAATATATATATAAACAATGAAAATATATAATGAAATTTATACATATAATAATTCACATAGTCCTGATCAATGTTTATGTTGGTTATGCCATAGGCAGACACTTACTCTAACATTAAACTGAAGAAGGAAAAACAGTTCCATTGCTTCTATAAGGCCTGCATGTTGCTTTAGTGATTGTGATGAAATGATGAATAGGTGATTCTTATTTATATCTTGTATGTGTATATCTTTCTTCGTTGAATAAGGTGGGACGTGGCTTGCTCTTGTGATCCTGCAAGTTGGTGAATCTCCTTCACGTTTTAGCATCGAGCCAGTAGCTTTTTTGGTCAATAAGTTAGTATGCTTCACCGATCTCCATGAAATAAAAGGTAGAATGATCACCAGGAATCTCATGCTCCTATACTTTTTAACTCAAAAAGCAATTGATAATGAGTGAAAGTAAATTTAACGTCACCATTTGTGATAATACTACATTATTTCTATACCTATAACTACCCTTTTTTTTTTTCTGTTCAAAATACTATATTTATATAATATTTGTCTTAGAAGCGAAATTTGGTAAGTAAGCCATTTGACTTGAAGGTAAAATAACGACAAGATCACACTTTTTCCCGCAGAAATAAGAGAAATAATCAAATAAAAAAATAAGAGTTTCGTATAGAAGAAAAAGAATATACGTCAGCTAACATCCGGTCGGCTCATTCTTGGTAATACGTGAACCGAAACCGGTTCAAGCCCTAGAGGGTTCTCCACGGACCAAATCTTCGCAGGCTCCGCCCTAACATCCACAACTACGATTCTTCCCCCACCGGTAACAACACAGAGTTTCCCGGCCACCGCCGTAGCTTGCTGAGCTCCTTTAAGCATCTCTTCTCCACCATCCACCACCCTTACTTCTCCCCACTCTCTCTTCTCCTCATCGTATATTCTCACTGTTCCATTCCTCTCATCAACTGAGTAAAGCTTCTCCTCCTCCATGGCCGCCACCGGACCTCTCCATCCTGCCACCATCTCCTCCGGCATCACTTCCCAATCGTCTTTAACGACGTCGTATATGGCTCCTTCTTTAACCGCGTCGCCTTTTACGTTGACCATCAAAAGCTTCCTACTCCACCCAACGGCGTCAATGGCTTCACGGCTAAACCGTAAGTCTCTCATCTCTCTCAGTTTCTCCCAGTTGTTATGGTTATGATCCGTGAGACCGAGTTTCTCGATCGACTTCGCGACGGTTGTCGAGAACTGCGAGCTCACACCACTAGCGATGTAGATATCTCCGCCGCAAGCTCCGGTCGCGCACCACCGTCTCGGGGATTTAATTGGTGGCCCGGAGGTCCATGAAGAAGAGACTGGATCGAAAATCAGAGGGTGAGAGATCGCCGGAGAGAGTTCTTGGTTACTCCCGGCGATGAGGACGAGTTTTCCGGCGGCGGAGACGCACTGAATCGGTAGGTTAAAGGAGATATACGACGGGTGACGGTGGATAATCCGGTTAAGAGGTAGTTCAGGTGGAGGAGGAGGAAGCGGGTCCCATTTGGAAGAAACCGGGTCGAAACACATAAACCGGATTGCTGAGTCAACTCGACGGTTTGGATTTGAGCTTGAGTCTACGAAAAGCGCGTAGAGAGACGAGAACGGTGGGAACTCGGGAGAGTATACGAGGCGGCGCCACCGTGTACAGACGGCGGCGAGTAGCGTCGGACGGCAGACGAGGGAAAGGCAGATCTCCGTTATGTGGTCGGGAAGTCCTTCGATTAAGGCGATTTGCTTTCCGTCGTCGAGTCTTCTTCGCTTCGCGGCGGCGGTAGCCATTGTTTCAGAGCGTTTCAGTTTGGTTTCTCTCTCTGTGTTTTCATATTTAATTTTATTCATTTATTTGGGTATAATGAGACAAGAGAGGCGTGAACTGTAATGAAAGAGGGAAAAGTTGTGTTGCAGAGAGCCATATATCAAAATCGAAAAGGCTGAAGTTGGAAAGGTGTTAACGTCTCAATAATAAATATATAAAGCTAACTATAAAAGTATTATTACATTTATAGCATCATATATGATTAGAAACAAGTGGGTAGTATATAATAAAGTTTAAACTAGTTTGACAAGAACTAAACATATTGTGTTTTTAAAATAAGATATCCAGTAGAACCTCTATAAATTAATACTCGATAAATTAATATACACTAAATATCTCTATAAAAAAATATAATTTTATAGTCCTAAATTAAATTTTTGGTTCAATTAGTATATGGATAAATTAATATCTCTCTAAATTAATAAAAAAAAATAGAATTTTGATGTAGTGCCAACATTATTAATTTATAGAGGTTTCACTGTATAATGTTTCTTTGCTCCAGAAACAATCAAAAGCATGCTCAGTTCTATTAATAAAATAACTAACTTCTGGGAAAATTTTGAAGAATACGTTAATGTGAGATTTTTAACAATAAAATAAAGAATTAAAATGAAAAACTAAGAGAAAGAATTAATAGTTTCTTATGAGAAGCTATTATAACATTATTATTACCCGCAACACTGAAATAACTCTTCCAAAGTTTTCCTTATATATTATTGTGAAGTGATTTTGACATATGTCAGTTCTACAAACAGTTTCACAAAAAAATATGACATGATTATTAAAATTGATGACATGACTTATGACAAAACATGACATGGAGAATTATATTTAATGTTGATTTAGATTTTAAGTAAACTTTTTAAATATGATAATAACGCATACTTTACATTTAATGTTGATATTTATTTATGGTAAAAAAATAAAATATGATAATAACTCCTATGTCATCTTTAAAATAAATATATTGAAATATAACTTTACAAATTTCAAAATAGTATTCTATTTTATTTTTTATATTATACGATTTGTATTACTAAAGTTTTCAAAAATTGATACAATTTTCTAAAAATATAAATTTTTAATCGTAAAATCATTAGTTTCTTAAATATCAAAAAAAATTGTAAATAACTTTTAGTTTATATCTTTGATAATTATACAGTTTTATATCAAATTTTATACACATTGACTCAATATATGTAAGCAATATAAAAACTATTTAAGATTATAATTTTAAATATGTATATATATATATATTTATATATTCTTAAATATAATTTTAAATAAAAAAATTATTTTATCTTAATTTAGTTTTTAACTAAATCAAATCTATATTTAAATATTGGTACGAAAATAATAAAATCTATAATATTAATTAAATTTATTATTAAAATATAATTTAAGCTTAAATTTTTTTCATTACATATAGTGCAAGAAAACACCTAGTATTCTAATATTTACAAAAGGTAAATTATTTACAAGATGACATGTGTTTTGTTAATTTCTTTTTTTTTTATAATTCAAGGTATCCGAATTTGAAGGTCCGACTAATTTTATATGAGACAGACTACTCGATTTGTAAGCGTGGTTATTCTACACAGGAGTTAATATCCACAGCGTCTGACTAGGGCTGGGACTTTTATTCGATCCGAGATCCGCTCCGGTTCCGTTCTGAAATTAGGATATCTAGAGATGTCCGGATCCAAATCCGGATAGTAAAATCTCGGATCTGTGCAAATCGAATCCGGATCCAGATATCTTAATTTTTAGGTCCGGATACAGATCTGTATTTTAAAAATATATTAAAAATTTTATTTTATTATTAATTATATCTGATAGATTAATATTTATACATAAAATAAGTTTAATAATATTCTAATTTTATATTAATTATATTATATGTCATATATATATTCATTAATTATGCTTAAATATTTAGTTTATGTATTATTTTTAGAATTTTTGATTTTTAAAAAAAAAACTTTAATTATTTTTACGGATCCGAATCCGAATCCGGATAGCCACGTATATCACACCGCGAATATCACAATATCTAGACGGATAACCAGAAGACCCAAATTGGAATCCAAATACTAAAATCACGGATTCGGCGAATCTGGATCCGGATCCAATACTTCAAATTTTTCGGATATCTGGATCTGTCCCACCCCTAGGCGCTAGTCACGAAACAAAGAAACATAAGAGTTTAGTTAAACTTTGATTTTGCAACTAAAAAAAATGACATGTGTCACAATTTTAGATACTGTTGAGGTGGCTTCATGAGAAAGGAGTATGTTCTCCTTTATATATATATATATATATATATATATATATATATATATATATATATATATATATATATATATATACATATATATATATATATATTGTGACGATTGGGTAACTAATATTTAAAAAAAAATGTGCCATTTTCTTAATGAGAATATGCATGGACCTCAAATCGGATTTCGATCGGGTCTTGTCGAGTTCAGATCCTTTCAGTCTTAGAGGGATAATTTGAAATTGTTAGTTCGAGGCCGGTTCACATAATGTTGAATCCGAATCTAGTTATCTAGAAACCACTAAACCATCTATTTATTGATTTCTAAATGTTTCAGGTCAGTTTTAGAATATTTTAGTTCATTTTCAGGTAAAATTCACCAATTTCGGATCAATTTTATTTTTTGGTTCAGTTTTACCTGTTTCAGGTCCAAATTGATTCTAATTGGTTCTGTTTTATCCTATGTACTCGTTAATTTATCCTAAAACAACTTAAAAGCCTACAATAAAAAAATGTTCATTCTTTTGCTAGCAGTTTCAAAACATAAGTAGTAAACATAAAAAGTGATCAAGTTTCATTACAAACACACAAAAACACCACAAAAGTTTCAATCCTAATGAAAGACATGCATAAATTAGAACTTAGCTAGGTTTAGCAAAAGCCGGGTTCAATATAACTTGTTTGTGTCCGAGGGACGGTCCGGTTCGAGTTTTCGAGAACATGACCCAATGAGATAAAAGACTGGGTTCTGAATCCTACCGAATCATTTTTTCGGGTCGGTTCGGGTCTTTGGATTCGGGTAAAATATGCATGCTTATCTGAGAGAGTGATCTCTCTCTCTCTCTCTCTCTCTCTCTCTCTCTCTCTCTCTCTCTCTCTCTCTCTCTCTCTCTCTCTCTCGCTCTTTCT